>CM076950.1:0-100000 GCA_039566865.1 Aurelia coerulea
CCTAACCCTAACCCTAACCCTAACCCTAACCCTAACCCTAACCCTAACCCTAACCCTAACCCTAACCCTAACCCTAACCCTAACCCTAACCCTAACCCTAACCCTAACCCTAACCCTAACCCTAACCCTAACCCTAACCCTAACCCTAACCCTAACCCTAACCCTAACCCTAACCCTAACCCTAACCCTAACCCTAACCCTAACCCTAACCCTAACCCTAACCCTAACCCTAACCCTAACCCTAACCCTAACCCTAACCCTAACCCTAACCCTAACCCTAACCCTAACCCTAACCCTAACCCTAACCCTAACCCTAACCCTAACCCTAACCCTAACCCTAACCCTAACCCTAACCCTAACCCTAACCCTAACCCTAACCCTAACCCTAACCCTAACCCTAACCCTAACCCTAACCCTAACCCTAACCCTAACCCTAACCCTAACCCTAACCCTAACCCTAACCCTAACCCTAACCCTAACCCTAACCCTAACCCTAACCCTAACCCTAACCCTAACCCTAACCCTAACCCTAACCCTAACCCTAACCCTAACCCTAACCCTAACCCTAACCCTAACCCTAACCCTAACCCTAACCCTAACCCTAACCCTAACCCTAACCCTAACCCTAACCCTAACCCTAACCCTAACCCTAACCCTAACCCTAACCCTAACCCTAACCCTAACCCTAACCCTAACCCTAACCCTAACCCTAACCCTAACCCTAACCCTAACCCTAACCCTAACCCTAACCCTAACCCTAACCCTAACCCTAACCCTAACCCTAACCCTAACCCTAACCCTAACCCTAACCCTAACCCTAACCCTAACCCTAACCCTAACCCTAACCCTAACCCTAACCCTAACCCTAACCCTAACCCTCAACCCTAACCCTAACCCTAACCCTAACCCTAACCCTAACCCTAACCCTAACCCTAACCCTAACCCTAACCCTAACCCTAACCCTAACCCTAACCCTAACCCTAACCCTAACCCTAACCCTAACCCTAACCCTAACCCTAACCCTAACCCTAACCCTAACCCTAACCCTAACCCTAACCCTAACCCTAACCCTAACCCTAACCCTAACCCTAACCCTAACCCTAACCCTAACCCTAACCCTAACCCTAACCCTAACCCTAACCCTAACCCTAACCCTAACCCTAACCCTAACCCTAACCCTAACCCTAACCCTAACCCTAACCCTAACCCTAACCCTAACCCTAACCCTAACCCTAACCCTAACCCTAACCCTAACCCTAACCCTAACCCTAACCCTAACCCTAACCCTAACCCTAACCCTAACCCTAACCCTAACCCTAACCCTAACCCTAACCCTAACCCTAACCCTAACCCTAACCCTAACCCTAACCCTAACCCTAACCCTAACCCTAACCCTAACCCTAACCCTAACCCTAACCCTAACCCTAACCCTAACCCTAACCCTAACCCTAACCCTAACCCTAACCCTAACCCTAACCCTAACCCTAACCCTAACCCTAACCCTAACCCTAACCCTAACCCTAACCCTAACCCTAACCCTAACCCTAACCCTAACCCTAACCCTAACCCTAACCCTAACCCTAACCCTAACCCTAACCCTAACCCTAACCCTAACCCTAACCCTAACCCTAACCCTAACCCTAACCCTAACCCTAACCCTAACCCTAACCCTAACCCTAACCCTAACCCTAACCCTAACCCTAACCCTAACCCTAACCCTAACCCTAACCCTAACCCTAACCCTAACCCTAACCCTAACCCTAACCCTAACCCTAACCCTAACCCTAACCCTAACCCTAACCCTAACCCTAACCCTAACCCTAACCCTAACCCTAACCCTAACCCTAACCCTAACCCTAACCCTAACCCTAACCCTAACCCTAACCCTAACCCTAACCCTAACCCTAACCCTAACCCTAACCCTAACCCTAACCCTAACCCTAACCCTAACCCTAACCCTAACCCTAACCCTAACCCTAACCCTAACCCTAACCCTAACCCTAACCCTAACCCTAACCCTAACCCTAACCCTAACCCTAACCCTAACCCTAACCCTAACCCTAACCCTAACCCTAACCCTAACCCTAACCCTAACCCTAACCCTAACCCTAACCCTAACCCTAACCCTAACCCTAACCCTAACCCTAACCCTAACCCTAACCCTAACCCTAACCCTAACCCTAACCCTAACCCTAACCCTAACCCTAACCCTAACCCTAACCCTAACCCTAACCCTAACCCTAACCCTAACCCTAACCCTAACCCTAACCCTAACCCTAACCCTAACCCTAACCCTAACCCTAACCCTAACCCTAACCCTAACCCTAACCCTAACCCTAACCCTAACCCTAACCCTAACCCTAACCCTAACCCTAACCCTAACCCTAACCCTAACCCTAACCCTAACCCTAACCCTAACCCTAACCCTAACCCTAACCCTAACCCTAACCCTAACCCTAACCCTAACCCTAACCCTAACCCTAACCCTAACCCTAACCCTAACCCTAACCCTAACCCTAACCCTAACCCCTAACCCTAACCCTAACCCTAACCCTAACCCTAACCCTAACCCTAACCCTAACCCTAACCCTAACCCTAACCCTAACCCTAACCCTAACCCTAACCCTAACCCTAACCCTAACCCTAACCCTAACCCTAACCCTAACCCTAACCCTAACCCTAACCCTAACCCTAACCCTAACCCTAACCCTAACCCTAACCCTAACCCTAACCCTAACCCTAACCCTAACCCTAACCCTAACCCTAACCCTAACCCTAACCCTAACCCTAACCCTAACCCTAACCCTAACCCTAACCCTAACCCTAACCCTAACCCTAACCCTAACCCTAACCCTAACCCTAACCCTAACCCTAACCCTAACCCTAACCCTAACCCTAACCCTAACCCTAACCCTAACCCTAACCCTAACCCTAACCCTAACCCTAACCCTAACCCTAACCCTAACCCTAACCCTAACCCTAACCCTAACCCTAACCCTAACCCTAACCCTAACCCTAACCCTAACCCTAACCCTAACCCTAACCCTAACCCTAACCCTAACCCTAACCCTAACCCTAACCCTAACCCTAACCCTAACCCTAACCCTAACCCTAACCCTAACCCTAACCCTAACCCTAACCCTAACCCTAACCCTAACCCTAACCCTAACCCTAACCCTAACCCTAACCCTAACCCTAACCCTAACCCTAACCCTAACCCTAACCCTAACCCTAACCCTAACCCTAACCCTAACCCTAACCCTAACCCTAACCCTAACCCTAACCCTAACCCTAACCCTAACCCTAACCCTAACCCTAACCCTAACCCTAACCCTAACCCTAACCCTAACCCTAACCCTAACCCTAACCCTAACCCTAACCCTAACCCTAACCCTAACCCTAACCCTAACCCTAACCCTAACCCTAACCCTAACCCTAACCCTAACCCTAACCCTAACCCTAACCCTAACCCTAACCCTAACCCTAACCCTAACCCTAACTAACCCTAACCCTAACCCTAACCCTAACCCTAACCCTAACCCTAACCCTAACCCTAACCCTAACCCTAACCCTAACCCTAACCCTAACCCTAACCCTAACCCTAACCCTAACCCTAACCCTAACCCTAACCCTAACCCTAACCCTAACCCTAACCCTAACCCTAACCCTAACCCTAACCCTAACCCTAACCCTAACCCTAACCCTAACCCTAACCCTAACCCTAACCCTAACCCTAACCCTAACCCTAACCCTAACCCTAACCCTAACCCTAACCCTAACCCTAACCCTAACCCTAACCCTAACCCTAACCCTAACCCTAACCCTAACCCTAACCCTAACCCTAACCCTAACCCTAACCCTAACCCTAACCCTAACCCTAACCCTAACCCTAACCCTAACCCTAACCCTAACCCTAACCCTAACCCTAACCCTAACCCTAACCCTAACCCTAACCCTAACCCTAACCCTAACCCTAACCCTAACCCTAACCCTAACCCTAACCCTAACCCTAACCCTAACCCTAACCCTAACCCTAACCCTAACCCTAACCCTAACCCTAACCCTAACCCTAACCCTAACCCTAACCCTAACCCTAACCCTAACCCTAACCCTAACCCTAACCCTAACCCTAACCCTAACCCTAACCCTAACCCTAACCCTAACCCTAACCCTAACCCTAACCCTAACCCTAACCCTAACCCTAACCCTAACCCTAACCCTAACCCTAACCCTAACCCTAACCCTAACCCTAACCCTAACCCTAACCCTAACCCTAACCCTAACCCTAACCCTAACCCTAACCCTAACCCTAACCCTAACCCTAACCCTAACCCTAACCCTAACCCTAACCCTAACCCTAACCCTAACCCTAACCCTAACCCTAACCCTAACCCTAACCCTAACCCTAACCCTAACCCTAACCCTAACCCTAACCCTAACCCTAACCCTAACCCTAACCCTAACCCTAACCCTAACCCTAACCCTAACCCTAACCCTAACCCTAACCCTAACCCTAACCCTAACCCTAACCCTAACCCTAACCCTAACCCTAACCCTAACCCTAACCCTAACCCTAACCCTAACCCTAACCCTAACCCTAACCCTAACCCTAACCCTAACCCTAACCCTAACCCTAACCCTAACCCTAACCCTAACCCTAACCCTAACCCTAACCCTAACCCTAACCCTAACCCTAACCCTAACCCTAACCCTAACCCTAACCCTAACCCTAACCCTAACCCTAACCCTAACCCTAACCCTAACCCTAACCCTAACCCTAACCCTAACCCTAACCCTAACCCTAACCCTAACCCTAACCCTAACCCTAACCCTAACCCTAACCCTAACCCTAACCCTAACCCTAACCCTAACCCTAACCCTAACCCTAACCCTAACCCTAACCCTAACCCTAACCCTAACCCTAACCCTAACCCTAACCCTAACCCTAACCCTAACCCTAACCCTAACCCTAACCCTAACCCTAACCCTAACCCTAACCCTAACCCTAACCCTAACCCTAACCCTAACCCTAACCCTAACCCTAACCCTAACCCTAACCCTAACCCTAACCCTAACCCTAACCCTAACCCTAACCCTAACCCTAACCCTAACCCTAACCCTAACCCTAACCCTAACCCTAACCCTAACCCTAACCCTAACCCTAACCCTAACCCTAACCCTAACCCTAACCCTAACCCTAACCCTAACCCTAACCCTAACCCTAACCCTAACCCTAACCCTAACCCTAACCCTAACCCTAACCCTAACCCTAACCCTAACCCTAACCCTAACCCTAACCCTAACCCTAACCCTAACCCTAACCCTAACCCTAACCCTAACCCTAACCCTAACCCTAACCCTAACCCTAACCCTAACCCTAACCCTAACCCTAACCCTAACCCTAACCCTAACCCTAACCCTAACCCTAACCCTAACCCTAACCCTAACCCTAACCCTAACCCTAACCCTAACCCTAACCCTAACCCTAACCCTAACCCTAACCCTAACCCTAACCCTAACCCTAACCCTAACCCTAACCCTAACCCTAACCCTAACCCTAACCCTAACCCTAACCCTAACCCTAACCCTAACCCTAACCCTAACCCTAACCCTAACCCTAACCCTAACCCTAACCCTAACCCTAACCCTAACCCTAACCCTAACCCTAACCCTAACCCTAACCCTAACCCTAACCCTAACCCTAACCCTAACCCTAACCCTAACCCTAACCCTAACCCTAACCCTAACCCTAACCCTAACCCTAACCCTAACCCTAACCCTAACCCTAACCCTAACCCTAACCCTAACCCTAACCCTAACCCTAACCCTAACCCTAACCCTAACCCTAACCCTAACCCTAACCCTAACCCTAACCCTAACCCTAACCCTAACCCTAACCCTAACCCTAACCCTAACCCTAACCCTAACCCTAACCCTAACCCTAACCCTAACCCTAACCCTAACCCTAACCCTAACCCTAACCCTAACCCTAACCCTAACCCTAACCCTAACCCTAACCCTAACCCTAACCCTAACCCTAACCCTAACCCTAACCCTAACCCTAACCCTAACCCTAACCCTAACCCTAACCCTAACCCTAACCCTAACCCTAACCCTAACCCTAACCCTAACCCTAACCCTAACCCTAACCCTAACCCTAACCCTAACCCTAACCCTAACCCTAACCCTAACCCTAACCCTAACCCTAACCCTAACCCTAACCCTAACCCTAACCCTAACCCTAACCCTAACCCTAACCCTAACCCTAACCCTAACCCTAACCCTAACCCTAACCCTAACCCTAACCCTAACCCTAACCCTAACCCTAACCCTAACCCTAACCCTAACCCTAACCCTAACCCTAACCCTAACCCTAACCCTAACCCTAACCCTAACCCTAACCCTAACCCTAACCCTAACCCTAACCCTAACCCTAACCCTAACCCTAACCCTAACCCTAACCCTAACCCTAACCCTAACCCTAACCCTAACCCTAACCCTAACCCTAACCCTAACCCTAACCCTAACCCTAACCCTAACCCTAACCCTAACCCTAACCCTAACCCTAACCCTAACCCTAACCCTAACCCTAACCCTAACCCTAACCCTAACCCTAACCCTAACCCTAACCCTAACCCTAACCCTAACCCTAACCCTAACCCTAACCCTAACCCTAACCCTAACCCTAACCCTAACCCTAACCCTAACCCTAACCCTAACCCTAACCCTAACCCTAACCCTAACCCTAACCCTAACCCTAACCCTAACCCTAACCCTAACCCTAACCCTAACCCTAACCCTAACCCTAACCCTAACCCTAACCCTAACCCTAACCCTAACCCTAACCCTAACCCTAACCCTAACCCTAACCCTAACCCTAACCCTAACCCTAACCCTAACCCTAACCCTAACCCTAACCCTAACCCTAACCCTAACCCTAACCCTAACCCTAACCCTAACCCTAACCCTAACCCTAACCCTAACCCTAACCCTAACCCTAACCCTAACCCTAACCCTAACCCTAACCCTAACCCTAACCCTAACCCTAACCCTAACCCTAACCCTAACCCTAACCCTAACCCTAACCCTAACCCTAACCCTAACCCTAACCCTAACCCTAACCCTAACCCTAACCCTAACCCTAACCCTAACCCTAACCCTAACCCTAACCCTAACCCTAACCCTAACCCTAACCCTAACCCTAACCCTAACCCTAACCCTAACCCTAACCCTAACCCTAACCCTAACCCTAACCCTAACCCTAACCCTAACCCTAACCCTAACCCTAACCCTAACCCTAACCCTAACCCTAACCCTAACCCTAACCCTAACCCTAACCCTAACCCTAACCCTAACCCTAACCCTAACCCTAACCCTAACCCTAACCCTAACCCTAACCCTAACCCTAACCCTAACCCTAACCCTAACCCTAACCCTAACCCTAACCCTAACCCTAACCCTAACCCTAACCCTAACCCTAACCCTAACCCTAACCCTAACCCTAACCCTAACCCTAACCCTAACCCTAACCCTAACCCTAACCCTAACCCTAACCCTAACCCTAACCCTAACCCTAACCCTAACCCTAACCCTAACCCTAACCCTAACCCTAACCCTAACCCTAACCCTAACCCTAACCCTAACCCTAACCCTAACCCTAACCCTAACCCTAACCCTAACCCTAACCCTAACCCTAACCCTAACCCTAACCCTAACCCTAACCCTAACCCTAACCCTAACCCTAACCCTAACCCTAACCCTAACCCTAACCCTAACCCTAACCCTAACCCTAACCCTAACCCTAACCCTAACCCTAACCCTAACCCTAACCCTAACCCTAACCCTAACCCTAACCCTAACCCTAACCCTAACCCTAACCCTAACCCTAACCCTAACCCTAACCCTAACCCTAACCCTAACCCTAACCCTAACCCTAACCCTAACCCTAACCCTAACCCTAACCCTAACCCTAACCCTAACCCTAACCCTAACCCTAACCCTAACCCTAACCCTAACCCTAACCCTAACCCTAACCCTAACCCTAACCCTAACCCTAACCCTAACCCTAACCCTAACCCTAACCCTAACCCTAACCCTAACCCTAACCCTAACCCTAACCCTAACCCTAACCCTAACCCTAACCCTAACCCTAACCCTAACCCTAACCCTAACCCTAACCCTAACCCTAACCCTAACCCTAACCCTAACCCTAACCCTAACCCTAACCCTAACCCTAACCCTAACCCTAACCCTAACCCTAACCCTAACCCTAACCCTAACCCTAACCCTAACCCTAACCCTAACCCTAACCCTAACCCTAACCCTAACCCTAACCCTAACCCTAACCCTAACCCTAACCCTAACCCTAACCCTAACCCTAACCCTAACCCTAACCCTAACCCTAACCCTAACCCTAACCCTAACCCTAACCCTAACCCTAACCCTAACCCTAACCCTAACCCTAACCCTAACCCTAACCCTAACCCTAACCCTAACCCTAACCCTAACCCTAAACCTAGGGTTGGGGCCGAAAACCTAGGGTTGGGGCCGAAAACCTAGGGTTGGGGCCGAAAACCTAGGGTTGGGGCCGAAAACCTAGGGTTGGGGCCGAAAACCTAGGGTTGGGGCCGAAAACCTAGGGTTGGGGCCGAAAACCTAGGGTTGGGGCCGAAAACCTAGGGTTGGGGCCGAAAACCTAGGGTTGGGGCCGAAAACCTAGGGTTGGGGCCGAAAACCTAGGGTTGGGGCCGAAAACCTAGGGTTGGGGCCGAAAACCTAGGGTTGGGGCCGAAAACCTAGGGTTGGGGCCGAAAACCTAGGGTTGGGGCCGAAAACCTAGGGTTGGGGCCGAAAACCTAGGGTTGGGGCCGAAAACCTAGGGTTGGGGCCGAAAACCTAGGGTTGGGGCCGAAAACCTAGGGTTGGGGCCGAAAACCTAGGGTTGGGGCCGAAAACCTAGGGTTGGGGCCGAAAACCTAGGGTTGGGGCCGAAAACCTAGGGTTGGGGCCGCAAACCTAGGGTTGGGGCCGCAAACCTAGGGTTGGGGCCGAAAACCTAGGGTTGGGGCCGAAAACCTAGGGTTGGGGCCGAAAACCTAGGGTTGGGGCCGAAAACCTAGGGTTGGGGCCGAAAACCTAGGGTTGGGGCCGAAAACCTAGGGTTGGGGCCGAAAACCTAGGGTTGGGGCCGAAAACCTAGGGTTGGGGCCGAAAACCTAGGGTTGGGGCCGAAAACCTAGGGTTGGGGCCGAAAACCTAGGGTTGGGGCCGAAAACCTAGGGTTGGGGCCGAAAACCTAGGGTTGGGGCCGAAAACCTAGGGTTGGGGCCGAAAACCTAGGGTTGGGGCCGAAAACCTAGGGTTGGGGCCGAAAACCTAGGGTTGGGGCCGAAAACCTAGGGTTGGGGCCGAAAACCTAGGGTTGGGGCCGAAAACCTAGGGTTGGGGCCGAAAACCTAGGGTTGGGGCCGAAAACCTAGGGTTGGGGCCGAAAACCTAGGGTTGGGGCCGAAAACCTAGGGTTGGGGCCGAAAACCTAGGGTTGGGGCCGAAAACCTAGGGTTGGGGCCGAAAACCTAGGGTTGGGGCCGAAAACCTAGGGTTGGGGCCGAAAACCTAGGGTTGGGGCCGAAAACCTAGGGTTGGGGCCGAAAACCTAGGGTTGGGGCCGAAAACCTAGGGTTGGGGCCGAAAACCTAGGGTTGGGGCCGAAAACCTAGGGTTGGGGCCGAAAACCTAGGGTTGGGGCCGAAAACCTAGGGTTGGGGCCGAAAACCTAGGGTTGGGGCCGAAAACCTAGGGTTGGGGCCGAAAACCTAGGGTTGGGGCCGAAAACCTAGGGTTGGGGCCGAAAACCTAGGGTTGGGGCCGAAAACCTAGGGTTGGGGCCGAAAACCTAGGGTTGGGGCCGAAAACCTAGGGTTGGGGCCGAAAACCTAGGGTTGGGGCCGAAAACCTAGGGTTGGGGCCGAAAACCTAGGGTTGGGGCCGAAAACCTAGGGTTGGGGCCGAAAACCTAGGGTTGGGGCCGAAAACCTAGGGTTGGGGCCGAAAACCTAGGGTTGGGGCCGAAAACCTAGGGTTGGGGCCGAAAACCTAGGGTTGGGGCCGAAAACCTAGGGTTGGGGCCGAAAACCTAGGGTTGGGGCCGAAAACCTAGGGTTGGGGCCGAAAACCTAGGGTTGGGGCCGAAAACCTAGGGTTGGGGCCGAAAACCTAGGGTTGGGGCCGAAAACCTAGGGTTGGGGCCGAAAACCTAGGGTTGGGGCCGAAAACCTAGGGTTGGGGCCGAAAACCTAGGGTTGGGGCCGAAAACCTAGGGTTGGGGCCGAAAACCTAGGGTTGGGGCCGAAAACCTAGGGTTGGGGCCGAAAACCTAGGGTTGGGGCCGAAAACCTAGGGTTGGGGCCGAAAACCTAGGGTTGGGGCCGAAAACCTAGGGTTGGGGCCGAAAACCTAGGGTTGGGGCCGAAAACCTAGGGTTGGGGCCGAAAACCTAGGGTTGGGGCCGAAAACCTAGGGTTGGGGCCGAAAACCTAGGGTTGGGGCCGAAAACCTAGGGTTGGGGCCGAAAACCTAGGGTTGGGGCCGAAAACCTAGGGTTGGGGCCGAAAACCTAGGGTTGGGGCCGAAAACCTAGGGTTGGGGCCGAAAACCTAGGGTTGGGGCCGAAAACCTAGGGTTGGGGCCGAAAACCTAGGGTTGGGGCCGAAAACCTAGGGTTGGGGCCGAAAACCTAGGGTTGGGGCCGAAAACCTAGGGTTGGGGCCGAAAACCTAGGGTTGGGGCCGAAAACCTAGGGTTGGGGCCGAAAACCTAGGGTTGGGGCCGAAAACCTAGGGTTGGGGCCGAAAACCTAGGGTTGGGGCCGAAAACCTAGGGTTGGGGCCGAAAACCTAGGGTTGGGGCCGAAAACCTAGGGTTGGGGCCGAAAACCTAGGGTTGGGGCCGAAAACCTAGGGTTGGGGCCGAAAACCTAGGGTTGGGGCCGAAAACCTAGGGTTGGGGCCGAAAACCTAGGGTTGGGGCCGAAAACCTAGGGTTGGGGCCGAAAACCTAGGGTTGGGGCCGAAAACCTAGGGTTGGGGCCGAAAACCTAGGGTTGGGGCCGAAAACCTAGGGTTGGGGCCGAAAACCTAGGGTTGGGGCCGAAAACCTAGGGTTGGGGCCGAAAACCTAGGGTTGGGGCCGAAAACCTAGGGTTGGGGCCGAAAACCTAGGGTTGGGGCCGAAAACCTAGGGTTGGGGCCGAAAACCTAGGGTTGGGGCCGAAAACCTAGGGTTGGGGCCGAAAACCTAGGGTTGGGGCCGAAAACCTAGGGTTGGGGCCGAAAACCTAGGGTTGGGGCCGAAAACCTAGGGTTGGGGCCGAAAACCTAGGGTTGGGGCCGAAAACCTAGGGTTGGGGCCGAAAACCTAGGGTTGGGGCCGAAAACCTAGGGTTGGGGCCGAAAACCTAGGGTTGGGGCCGAAAACCTAGGGTTGGGGCCGAAAACCTAGGGTTGGGGCCGAAAACCTAGGGTTGGGGCCGAAAACCTAGGGTTGGGGCCGAAAACCTAGGGTTGGGGCCGAAAACCTAGGGTTGGGGCCGAAAACCTAGGGTTGGGGCCGAAAACCTAGGGTTGGGGCCGAAAACCTAGGGTTGGGGCCATGGGCATTTTCTTCTACCTCTTCTTGCACCTTATCCCCCCACCCACCCTGTGCTCCTCTTCCTATTAATACCATTAACTCCACTCTAATGCTATCATTATGGACACACACAGCTCTAATCCCATTGAGCATGCTCAGTTCTTCAAAACAGAGAATAGATCGTTTCAACGACTCCATCACTTCCACCATCAAAATAGCGCATGAAATCAAAACAGAAACCTCAAAACACGTTTCCTGACCCTCATTTCCATGTAAATGGCCTATTTGGGCAAATATAAATTTTAAAAATTATCAAAAAAAAAGTTTTTTTTTGCCAAATACTCCCTAAATGTCTCCTGGGACACTAAAAACATGTTTGCTGACCCATATTCTTTGGTAAAATGGCCTATTACGACCTAAAATGTATTCTCTAATTTCCCAGAAAATTTTTTTTCACCCAAAACACCATAAAAATGTCCCCTAGGCCACTGAAACATGTTTCTTGACCCTTATTCTTGGATAAAATGGCCTATTTCGGCCTAAAATAAATTTCAAAAACTGTAAAAAATTTTTTGTTCACCCAAAACTCCCTAAAAAAAGTCTCTTGGGACACTAAAACATGTTTCCTGACCCTCCTTCATGTGTAAAATGGCCAATTTGGGCCTAAAATCGATTTTCAAAATTTTCAAAATTTTAAATTTTTTCGCCCAAAACTCCCTTAAAAATGTCCCTTGGGACACTAAAACGTGTTTCCTGCTCCTTTTTCTTGAGTAAAATTGCCTATTTGGGCCTAAAATCGATACTCAAAATTTCAAAAAAAATATTTTGTTCACGCTAAACTCCCTAAAAATGTCCCTTGCGACAAGAAAACATGTTTCCTGACCCTTTTTCTTGAGTAAAATTGCCTATTTGGGCCTAAAATCGATACTCAAAATTTCAAAAAAAATACTTTGTTCACGCAAAACTCCTTAAAAATGTCCCTTGCGACAAGAAAACATGTTTCCTGACCCTCTTTCATGGGTAAAATGGCCTATTTGGGCCTAAAATCGATATTCAAAATTTTCAAAATTAAAAATTTTTCCCCCAAAACTCCTTTAAAATGTCCCGTTCAACACTAAAACATGTTTCCTGGCCCTTTTTCCTAGGTAAAATGGCCTATTTGGGCCTAAAATCGATACTCAAAATTCCCAAAAGTTTTTTTGCCAAAAACTCTCTAAAAAATTCCTGTGGGACACTTAAACATGTTTCCTAAACCTTTCTCTTGGGTAAAAAGGCCTATTTGGGCCTAAACTCGATCCTCAAAATTTCCAAAGAAAAAATTCTTTCACCCAAAACTCCCTAAATATGTCCCCAGGGCCACTGAGACATGTTTCCAGACCCTTCTTCTTGGATAAAATGGCCTATTTAGGCCGAAAATAAATTTCAAAACTATCAAAAAAATATTTGTTCGCCCAAAACTCCCTCAAAATATCCCTTGGGACACTAAAACATGTTTCCTGACCCTCTTTTATGTGTAAAATGGCCTATTTGGGCCTAAAATCGATTTTCTAAATTTTCAAAATTAAAAATTTTTCGCCCAAAACTCCCTTAACAATGTCCCGTGGGAGACTAAAACATGTTTCCTGACTCTCTTTCTTGTGTAAAATGGCCTATTTGGGCCTAAAATCGATTTCAAAACTTTCAAAAGAAAAATTTTTTTCGCCCAAAACTCCCTAAAAATGTCCCCTGCGACACTAAAACATGTTTCCTGACCCTTATCCTTGAGTAAATTGCCTATTTGTGCCTAATATCTATTTTAAAAAGAAATAAAAAAATTGTTTGCGCTAAAAACTCACTAAAATTGTCCCATGCGACACTAAAACATGTTTCCTGACCCTTTTGTATGCGTAGAATGGCCTATTTGGGCCTGTTTGGGCCAAAAATGATTTTGAAACTTTGCAAAAAAAAATTTCCTATCGTCAAAAACTCTTTAAAAATGTCCCGTGTGACAATAAAACATGTTTCCTGACTCTTTTTCTTGGGTAAAATGGCCTATTTGGGCCTAAAATCGATTTTCAAAATTCTCTAGAAAAAATTTTCTTTCGCCCAAAACTTGCTTAGAATTTCCTGTGGGACACTAAAACATATTTCCTGGCCCTTTTTCTCATGTAAAATGGCCCATTTCGGCCTAAAATCGATTGTCAAAATTTCCAAAAATAAATTTCTCACCCAAAACTCCCTAAAAATGTCCCGTTTTACACTATAACATGTTTCCTGACCCTTAGTCTTGGGTAAAATGGCCTATTTGGGCCTGAAATCAATTTAAAAAGAAATAATTTTTTTAATTGTTTTCGCTAAAAACACACTAAAATTGTCCCATGGGACACTAAAACATGTTTCCTGACCCTTTTGAATGCGTAAAATTGCCTATTTGGGCCTGTTTGGGCCAAAAATTTATTTTGAAACTTTGCAAAAAATTTCCTTTCGCCCAAACTCTCTAAAAATGTCCCGTGTGACACTAAAACATGTTTCCTTACCCTTTTTCTTGGATAAAATGGCCTATTTGGGCCTAAAATTGATTCTCAAAATTCTCAAATAAATTTCCTTTTGCCAAAAACTCCCTAAAAATGTCCCGTGTGACACTAAAACATGTTTCCTTACCCTTTTTCTTGGGTAAAATGGCCTATTTGGGCCTAAAATCGGTTCTCAAAATTTCCAAAAAAAAACATTTTTTTCGCCCACAACTCCCTTTAAGTGTCCCGTGGGACACTATAACATGTTTCCTGGCCCTTTTTCTTGTGTAAAATGGCCTTTTAGGGCCTAAAATCGATTTTCAAAATTCTCAAGAAAAAATTTCCTTTCACCCAAAACTCCCTAAAAATGTCCCGTGGGACACTAAAACATGTTTCCTGACCCTTTTTCTTGTGTAAAATTCACAGGAAAAATTTTCAGAAAAACAAATTCTTGGCCAGAACAATCGATTTGCCTTTGAATTAGGAGTCAGAAACACATGTTAGGGTCCCTAAGGACAATTTTGTGATGTTTTGCAAATTTTTAAAAATATCTCTGAAACGATTTTTTCCATCCATTTCCTGAATAGTGTATCACATGAAACACAGAAACAACAATTTAATTCTTTTACTTTTCGATTTCAACATACCTTGCCTATTTAGTTCAGCAACAGCATATTTATATCATCTTCTTCGTCATTACATTTAATTGATCAACACAAATAGCAATCAGCTTACCACGATCTTCGATCTTCCTTAACTAATCTAAAGAAAAAGAACATTTTCTAAATTCATATCCGAAATCAAGTGTGAAATAAATCCATCAACAGAAAAAAGAACGGCATGAAAATATAAACATCTGACACAAAAAGAAAATATACATGATGTGGCAAGACAATAAAGGTCAGATGAAAAAGACAACACTTACCCAGTTAAACTTCCCTGAAGCAGGAAGTAAGAATCTGACATAAGACAAATTTCATAGAAAAATTATATAAGAATATTTGAGATTTACGAATTGTAATGAAAATCTACAACTGGTTGAATATAACCTAACAGTGACATTATATCAATAATTGAAGATAAAATAGCAGTAAATTGTGCAAATTATTGAAATTGAAATAGTAGTGAAATTATGCAATAGATGAAAAATAAATAATGAATGAAATGATGCAAACTTAAAATAGATGAGAAATAACGCAATAATTAAGGATGAAAGGAGAGAAATGGTGCATCTAATTCAGGATAAATGGTAGAGAAATTGTGCAAATAATTAAGGATAAAATGATAGAGAAATTGAGCAAATAATTAAGGATGAAATGAGCAAAATTGTGTAAAAATAATCAAGGAGAAAATGATAAAGAAATTGTGCAAATAATTAAGGAAGAAATGGTAGAGCAATGGTGCAAATAATGAAGGATAAAATGGTAGAGAAATTGTACAAATATTTAAGGATGAAATGAGAGAAATAGTGCAAATGATTAAGGATAAACTGGTAGAGTAATTGTGCAAATAAATAAGGATGAACTGGCAGAGAAATTGTGCAAATAATTAAGGATGAAATGGTAGAGAAAATGTCCAAAAATTAAGGATGAAATGAGAGAAATTGTACTAACAATTAAGGATGAAATGATTGAGAAATTGTGCGAAAAATTAAGGCTGATATGAGAGAAATTGTGCATATAATTAAGAATGAAAGGGTAGAGAAATTCTGCAAATAATTCAGGATGAAATGGTACAGGGTGCGCCAAAATAAACTATGCACGTTTGGCAGGCCATAACAAGTCGTACACTGGACTGATTTTGAAGATTTATGGCTTAATCGTTAGCAGAAAGCCTCAATTAGATTGTAGGACTTTTTGCAAATTTTTCTGTTTTCAATTTTTAGAGCTAGAAGCGAGTTTCTTAAATGCTCGTTTTCCAAAACATTGAAAACGATCAAAAAACATTGATCAAATTTTAAAAGATTCAGCATGAATGAACGAAGAGAAAACGTTTTCAGGGGATTTGGGGGCTTAGAACGAACTTTCGTACAGCAGATTACAATTGGTCGATTTCTAAATCTCAAATTACCACGAACAAGTTCTCTCTTTGTCCATTCATGTCGATTCTTTGGAAAAATTGATCGATGTTTTTTGATCGTATTTAGTGTTTTCAAAAACTAAAATTTTAAGGAACTCGTTTCTAGCTCTAAAACTGAAAATGAAAAAATTTGCAAAAAAAATCCCACTATCTAATTCAGGCTTTCTGCTAACAATTAAGTCATCAATCTTCAAAATCGGTCAAGTGTATGATTCATTGTGGCCTGCCAAACGTGCATAGTTTATTTTGGCGCACCCGGTAGAGAAATTGTGCAAAAATTATGGACGAAATGAGAAAAAAGTTGCAATTAATTAAGGATGAAATGGTAGAAAAATCATGCAAATAATTAAGGAAGAAATGGTAGAGAAATTGTGCAATTAATTAAGGATGAAACAAAAGAAATTAAGCAATGAATTAAGGATGAAATGGTAGAGAAAATGTGCAATTAATTAAGGATGAAATGAGAGAAATTGTGCAAATAATTTAGGATGAAATGAGAGAAATTGTGCAAATAATTAAGGAAGAAATGGTAGAGAAAATGTGCAAATAATTGAGGATGAAGTGTGAGAAATTGTGCAAATAATTAAGGATGAAATGATAGAGAAATTGTGCAAATACTTAGAGGAAAAAATGGTACAGAAATTGTGCAAATAATTAGGATGGCATGGTAGAGAAATTGTGCAAGTTATTAAGAAAGAAATGGTAGACAAAATGTGCAAATAATTAAGGATGAAATGAGAGAAATTGTGCAAATAATTAAGGAAGAAATGGTACAGAAATTGTGCAAATAATTAAAGAAGCAATGGTGGGGAATTTGTGCATATAATTAAGGATGAAAAAGTAGAGAAATTGTGCAAATGATTAAGGAAGAAATGGTAGAGAAATTGTGCAAATAATTAAGGATGAAATGGTCAAGATATTGTGCAAATAATTAACGATGAAATAGTAGAAAAAATGTGCAAAAAATTAAGGATGAAATGTGAGAAATTGTGCAAATGATTAAGGAAGAAATGGTATAGATATTGTGCAAATAAGTAAGGACGAAATGGTAGAGAAATTGTGCAAATAATTAGGATGAAATGGTAGAGAAAATGTACAAAAATTAGGGATGAAATGAGAGAAATTGTGCAAATAATTAAGGATGATATGGTAGAGAAATTCTGCAAATAGTTAAGGAACAAATGGTAGAGATTTTGCGCAAATAAGTAAGGATGAAGTGGTAGAAAAATTGTGCAAATAATTAAGGATGAAATAAGAGAAATTGTGCAAATAATTAAGGATGAAATGATAGAGAAAATATACAAATAATTCAGGATGAAATGAGAGAAATTGTGCAAATAATTAAGGATGAAATGCTAGAGAAATTGTGCAAATAATTAGTAATGAAATGGTAGAAAAATTGTGCAAATAATTAAAGGAAGAAATGGTAGAGAAATTGTGCAAATAATTAGGATGAAATGGTAGAGAAAATGTACAAAAATTAGGGATGAAATGAGAGAAATTGTGCAAATAATTAAGGATGATATGGTAGAGAAATTCTGCAAATAGTTAAGGATGAAATGAAAGAAATTGTGTAAATAATTAGAGATGAAAGAGTAGATAAATTGTGCAAATAATTAAGGAACAAATTGTAGAGATTTTGCGCAAATAAGTAAGAATGAAGTGGTAGAGAAATTGTGCAAATAATTAAGGATGAAATAAGAGAAATTGTGCAAATAATTGAGGATGAAATGATAGAGAAAATATACAAATAATTCAGGATGAAATGAGAGAAATTGTGCAAATAATTAAGGATGAAATGCTAGAGAAATTGTGCAAATAATTAGTAATGAAATGGTAGAAAAATTGTGCAAATAATTAAAGGAAGAAATGGTAGAGAAATTGTGCAAATAATTAGGATGAAATGGTAGAGAAAATGTACAAAAATTAGGGATGAAATGAGAGAAATTGTGCAAATAATTAAGGATGATATGGTAGAGAAATTCTGCAAATAGTTAAGGATGAAATGAAAGAAATTGTGTAAATAATTAGGGATGAAAGAGTAGATAAATTGTGCAAATAATTAAGGAACAAATGGTAGAGATTTTGCGCAAATAAGTAAGAATGAAGTGGTAGAGAAATTGTGCAAATAATTAGTAATGAAATGGTATAGATATTGTGCAAATAAGTAAGGACGAAATGGTAGAGAAATTGTGCAAATAATTAGGATGAAATGGTAGAGAAAATTTACAAAAATTAGGGATGAAATGAGAGAAATTGTGCAAATAATTAAGGATGATATGGTAGAGAAATTCTGCAAATAGTTAAGGATGAAATGAAAGAAATTGTGTAAATAATTAGAGATGAAAGAGTAGATAAATTGTGCAAATAATTAAGGAACAAATGGTAGAGATTTTGCGCAAATAAGTAAGAATGAAGTGGTAGAGAAATTGTGCAAATAATTAGTAATGAAATGGTATAGATATTGTGCAAATAAGTAAGGACGAAATGGTAGAGAAATTGTGCAAATAATTAGGATGAAATGGTAGAGAAAATGTACAAAAATTAGGGATGAAATGAGAGAAATTGTGCAAATAATTAAGGATGATATGGTAGAGAAATTCTGCAAATAGTTAAGGATGAAATGAAAGAAATTGTGTAAATAATTAGAGATGAAAGAGTAGATAAATTGTGCAAATAATTAAGGAACAAATGGTAGAGATTTTGCGCAAATAAGTAAGAATGAAGTGGTAGAGAAATTGTGCAAATAATTAAGGATGAAATAAGAGAAATTGTGCAAATAATTAAGGATGAAATGATAGAGAAAATATACAAATAATTCAGGATGAAATGAGAGAAATTGTGCAAATAATTAAGGATGAAATGCTAGAGAAATTGTGCAAATAATTAGTAATGAAATGGTAGAAAAATTGTGCAAATAATTAAAGGAAGAAATGGTAGAGAAATTGTGCAAATAATTAAGGATGAAATGATAAAAAAATAAGCAACTAATTAAGGATGAAATGAGAGAAATTATGCAAATAATTAAGGATGAAAAATGAGAGAAATTGTGGAAATAATTAAGGAAGAAATAGTAGAAAAATTGTGCACATGATTAAGGAAGAAATGGTAGAGAAATTGTGCAAATAATTAAGGAAGAAATGGAAGAGAAAATGTGCAAATAATTAAGGATGAAATGAGGGAAATTGTGCAAATAACTAAGGATGAAATAGTGGAGAAAATTTACAAATAATTAAGGATGTAGTAGTAGAGAAATTGTGCAAACAATTAAGGATGAAATGAGAGAAATTGTGCAAATAATTAAGGAAGAAATGGTAGAGAAATTTTGCAAATAATGAAGGATGAAATGATAGAGAAAATGTACAAATAATTAAGGATAAAATGAGAGAAATTCTGCAAATAATTAAGGATGAAATGGTAGAGAAATTGTGCAAATAATTAAAGGAAGAAATGGTAGAAAAATTGTGCAAATAATTAAGGATGAAATAGTAGAGAAATTGTGCAAATGATTAAGGAAGAAATGGTAGAGAAATTGTGCAAATGATTCAGGATGGAATGGTAGAGAATTTGTGCAAATAATTAACGATGAAATAGTAGAGAAATTGTGCAAATAATTAAGGATGAAATAGTAGAAAAATGTGCAAAAAATTAAGGATGAAATGAGAGAAATTGTGCAAATAATTAAGGATGAAATGATAAAAAATCTGCAAATAATTAAGGATGAAATGAGAGAAAATGTGCAAAAAATTAAGGAAGAAATGGTAGAGAAATTGTGCAAATGATTAAGGAAGAAATGGTAGAGAAATATTGCAAATAATTAAGGAAGAAATGGAAGAGAAAATGTGCAAACAATTAAGGAAGCAATAGTAGAGAAATTGTGCAAACAATTAAGGATGAAATGAGAGAAACTGTGAAAATAATTAAGGATGAAATGTTAGAGATATTGTGCAAATAATTAAGGATGAAATGTGAAAAATTGTGCAAATGATTAAGGAAGAAATGGTAGAGAAATTGTGCAAATAATTCAGGATGAAATGAGAGAAATTGTGCAAATAATTAAGAATGAAATGGTAGAGAAATTGTTCAAATAATTAAGGATGAAATGGTAGAGAAATTGTTCAAATCATTAAATATTACATAGGAGGAAAATTGTGCAATCATTGAATATGACATATGAGTAAAAATGTGCAAATAATTAAAAAAACAGGAGTCAATTGTAAAAATAATTGTTGGTAGGAGATAAATTGTGCAAATAATTAAAGATGAAATAGGAGAAAATAAAACACAAAAACGTCAATTATTGCGAGTACTTATAACATACCTTGTCTATTTTGTTCAGCAACAGCATATTTATATCATCTTCTTCGACATTACATCTCATTGATCAATGCAAATAGCAATTGGCTTACCATGATCTTCAATCTTCATTGACTAATCAAAAGAAGAACATTTTCTCAACTCATATCGTAAATCAAGTGTGAAATATAACCTTTAACAGAAAAAGGGTAATGAAAATATAAACATCTAACACAGAAAGAAAATTTACATGATGCACAGTGATCCAAGAGCATGGAATAAATAGGAAAACATGAAGTTTCGAAAACATGCAAATTTTTACATCCTCCTTAAAGAGGGTATCCTTGGGCTTAACAGAAACCAAAAATTTTCAAAATCGGACTATCCAATGATGAGAAATGGAATTTTGAAGTTTGTCAAAATTTCAAGTGGTTGTTTACATTAGAATTTCCGGTGCAATATATCGTTTTGAACCAACTTTAACGTGTCATAAATCAGCCTAGAAACGACCGATTTTCATGATTTTTGTACGAAATGGTCAGCAATTTAGTTGTGCTTAACATGTATAAAAATTCTGAGTATTGAATGTAAGATCATGGGTAGATGAACACTATTTTGATGCTTACTTTTTACGACAAATTTCATGAAAAATTGCTACTCAAAGTTGAAAACAAAAAATCTATGTAATTCTAGGTGGTAGATATTAATATATTAAATTACTAGAACCTATTTGGAGCATTCCTGTCAAAGGGCCCGTTTCAAATCGTTCTAATTTTGTCGCAAAAAAAGTTTGAAGATTGCATGTAACATAGGTTTTTCTTTCCTGATTTCCTGTCAAAACTGTAACAGTGCCGTGACTGTTTTCTTTAAGGCAAGAGCTCTAGATTTGCGAAATTGGTTCTCAAGAATTCAAAAGAGGTATTCTCGATGCAATGATAAAAACAATCGC
The DNA here is from genome assembly GCA_039566865.1 of Aurelia coerulea. Lineage (NCBI taxonomy): Eukaryota > Metazoa > Cnidaria > Scyphozoa > Semaeostomeae > Ulmaridae > Aurelia > Aurelia coerulea. Next base: position 21,445 of record CM076950.1, read on the forward strand.
CAATTTTTGTGAAACAATAGCTTAATGCTGTTAAACAATTGACCTACATTGGAAAACAGAGTCTGTTTTCTCTTTCTTTCTGCAAGATCCAACCAATTGAGATATGTTTAATACTTTGATATATGCTATGTTAAAATTTGTTTGATATCTAAATCTAGTGGAACTAATAGAGTCAAAACAGTTCCGCCGTCTCAAGACGAAATTGTTTAGTTCAAAAAAAGTACATTTCATAAAAATTTCAAAACTCTTTTTTCACCGGGAAGAAGCTCTTTAATTTGACATTAAAGTATATGAAAACTGTTCAAAAATAACTAAAGTCTACTTTTCTTGCCTCTATTTCACTATAAAACATTTAATTTACCGTATTTAGCAGCAGAATGAGTGCTGAGTAGTTTGCGTTTTGTTTACGTCGGAGCTTCGGGCGATTGCTGACTTAGGCCATATTTTGACCTCGCTGCATCATTTTATTTAATAACCAATTTATTTATTGCATTTAAGCTGAAGGGTAGTTTCGTGTATAAAAAATTATATCATATCATATCATATCATATCATTTAGAGGCTACCAACATCACCAGACAGCGGCTGAATCGAAAGGGCAGCTGTCAGGCTATCGAAACACACATTTTCAAGCGACATTGGATGAGAGGAAGGTATTTTATCGCAAGAAGGAAACAGGTTGAAAATAATTAAAAGTTTGACAAATAACAACGAAAAACTCGCAATTTAGTTGCAGAAGCTTCCATCACTAATAAATCAGTAAACTTCACTGTAAACAACGTTCATCTTTCGTTGGAAACAATTTCTCATTGCTTGAGGAACAGCTTAGTCCAGTTTTTGCCCAGATTTGCTCGAGGAAGAGATCAAAACACAAGAAAAAGAAAGTACGATCTTAAGTCGCAATTCTTCTGTTTCAGAGGCCCCTCCTAGCGGATCTTGGTTGTTGTATTTGCACAAGATTAGCTATGAAATGTAAGTGACATGGTAACTTAGCTGATATCCGGGCTATGTACATGGGTTCCTTGTGTACAAACTAAGACCTTGCCAAGGGCTGCAATAAAATTATTAACCCTGAAATAGAAGTGGTTATGTTATAGGCCTGACAAGAATAAGTTTAGTTCCATGTGAGTGAAATAAATAAATTCGTACAGGAGGCTACAAATCAGTGCTTGTTGATATGAAGTGAGTCCAATTTGAAAGATTCAAGCCTTAATTCAGCTTAGTTTTGTTTGCCATGATGGACTTGCTAGTTAGGATTTCCTTTTCTTTTGAGGACTTGCATGGGTGGCGGGAATGGAGGACATGTAAAGTGCTGGATATAAATTGACTCTTGACCTACAAATGTTTCCCATTGATTCTGTTTCCTGACATATGGTTATGCTAAAACCCATTCTGTACTTATTTCAATGAGTTGGGTTGGAGCTGTACAATTCCAGATCTGTATTTCCTACCTTTCCCAGTTGCCTGATCCAGCCTGGTTAAATATTGGTAGTGAACAAAAAGTCAGATTACAAGTTTTTCTTTTAGGACATTTCGCAGATAACAGACTTTTGGCATGTTTCACCACTGGATGCAGATGAATTGTCTGGTATACAGTGATAACAAGGACCATGGGCCAGGTTTACAGCGCAGACCACGCGGACTTCCGGCGCAATGGTCCACGGTCCGCATTTTAGGTTTTCAAATAGGCCAAAACCTAAACCGCGAATTGGAAAGTCTGTGTTTTTAGTTTCGCCATAGGGTAAAACCCAAACCGCGGACTGTAAGTATAAAATGTCTGCGTTTTTGGTTTTCCAATAGGGCAAAACTTATTTCGAGGCCGGTTTAACAGTGGGTATCCTCCTAATTCTTCATGATGAAACTACATTTACAGGCATTATAGACCTGTTCTGCAAAAGATTAAGTTGTGCTAATATTTTTGTATGTTTGTTTTGTTTCTTATGCATGGGTCCAGGCAGTAGGTAATCGCTTCTTGCTATGCCCGGGTAACAATAGGTTATTGCTATGCCCGGGTAATAGGCTATCTCAATGTCATACCAGCTAGTAGAAAAGTCTTCATGATGTTTGTGGATGGTAAGTGACACCTAAATGTAGGCAATAAAGGAGTAAGACCTTAAAAACAAAAGTTCTTGCACAACCCCACCAACCAGGTAGGCCTAAATGTTAATCGGGAGTTGTATGCTTTTTTTACATTGAAGAACATATTACCCTGCTAAAATTATTTCTACCTACCGCTTGTTCATCAATACTGCTTTGCTGTGCTGATGATGGGAAGGGCACATCTGCGTTTGCTGATTAGCTGTATGACCAAGATCTTGCCAGAAAGAAGGAGCTTCCCTGACAAATTTGTTGGGTGACGACAGACAGACGAACCAGCAGTTTGGTAGTTATTGCATTGGTCAAGGTGATACAAACTCGTTCCTTTAGGTTGTTAGGTATCTTTAGCCAGAGAGTGAACATGATGACAACTTGTTGAGGTGGCTTTGGTGCTTTCTTCTGACTGTTAAGCGGGCGCAAAAGGAGCAATCTGTTTCGACAAGAAGCCAATTTTTTGCACGTGGCAGGAAGAAGTTTGGACGCGCCATGATTGGGGGACTGAGACGATACCGTGCCTTATAAGGCAATGAGAACAAAGATGGTTACCTGATTGCCCGGGGGGGTACATGACTTGAGGATGGACGGGGGTCTGCCGCCCGGCTTTCAGAAAGCTACCCTCTTCTAATTACCCAAACTTGCCTTTGGAAATTCTGTTTTGGCCAGAATATAGAGAAATTCTGTAGAAAGCATTATTTTCTCAAATGTCATCCATTTCCATTATTATTAAGCATTTATATGACTTATCTCGCCAATGAAGCATAAGCTGGCTCTTCAATCCTTGCTTGTAATCAATCGTTTTCCTTCTTTTACGTAAATTTTGTTAAGTTTTATTTCTCCATATTCTGGCCAGAGAGAGATACACTCAAAAATTACTTTTCCCAAAGTTTAATTGGATTATTTCACAGTAAATATGTGTCTTGAGTTCTCTTTAGCTTGCTCTAAAAGAAACAAATAGAAAACCGCCTGTTTATCGAGCAAATTTATTCTGCGGGGACCTCCTGAAAGGAATTTCTTCATACACTCAAAATTACTTTTCCTAAAGTTTTATTGGATTACACGTTTTTTCTTTTATAAGAAACTTGGATAAGCCCCTAGTACTAAAAGTTTCTTAATTTCACGTGAAAATTTCATCTTTTTAGTACTAAAAGTTTTTTAATGTGTTTCTTATTTCAAGATGCATTTAGGATGCATGTAGTTTCTACCCACTGCCATGTATTCGTTTCTTGACAGACAGCACAATTTTTAGCGAGAAGGAGAGTTCTATTTGATTCAAAACATAAATCTATCATCAATAATACTAAAATATAAAGGCTCAACCACAATTATCCCATGATTTCCTCGTATTTGGCTTTAAAAGTTTCTTAGCAATTCTCAAGCATAGTAGTAGAGTTTCTTAATTTTTTCGCCATCCTAGTACTAGTTTCTTATAAACCAGTTTCTTACAAAAGAAAAAACGTGTATTTTACAGTAAATATGTGTCTTAAGTTCTCTTTAGCTTGCTCTAAAAGAAACAAATAGAAAACCGCCCGTTTATCGAGCAAATTTATTCTGAGGGGGCCTCCTGAATGGAATTTCTCCATATTCTGGCCAGAGAGAAATACACTCAAAAATTACTTTTCCCAAAGTTTAATTGGATTATTTCACAGTAAATATGTGTCTTAAGTTTTCTTTAGCTTGCTCTAAAAGAAACAAATAGAAAACCGCCCGTTTATCGAGCAAATTTATTCTGAGGGGCCTCCTGAATGGAATTTCTCCATATTCTGGCCAAAGAGAAATACACTCAAAAATTATTTTCTTTTAATTTTCCTTTTATCATTTCATAGCAGATATGGTTTATAGCTTCTCTTTGGCCTATTAGCTATTAAAACTGGTCGTTTTTCACGTATTTTGAATAGTTGGAAAAACAACCGCGACGGAATTTCTCCATTTTCTGGCTAAAGATCTATGCAAAATACGTAGAAATTGACTATGCAAAATACATGAAAAACGTCCAGTTTTAATAGCTGATAAGCCAAAGAAAAGCTATACACCATATCTGCTATGAAATGATAGAAAGAAACTTCAAAGAATATAATTTTTTAGTGTATTTCTCGGGGTATTTCTCTTTGGCCAGAATATGAAGAAATTCCTTTCAGGAGGTCCCCGCAGAATAAATTTGCTCGATAAACAGGCGGTTTTCTATTTGTTTCTTTTAGAGCAAGCTAAAGAGAACTCAAGACACATATTTACTGTGAAATAATCCAATTAAACTTTGGGAAAAGTAATTTTTGAGTGTATCTCTCTCTGGCCAGAATATGGAGAATTTAAACTTAACAAAACTTACGAAAAAGAAGGAAAACGATCAATTACAAGCAAGGATTGAAGAGCCAGCTTATGCTTCATCGGCGAGATAAGTGTCCTATAAATGTTTAATAATGGAAATGGACGACATTTGAGAAAAAAATGCTTTCTACAGAATTTCTCTATATTCTGGCCAAAACAGAACTTCTCTCCGCTCTGGCTTTTCTCTGTTCTGGCGCTCCGCGCCATGATGGCTGCACTTTTATGATGAATTTTGGCAGAAAACTGCCCATTTCAACCATTTTTTGCGAATCTCAGCAAAACCCCACCCTTGTTTATGGAAAATCTGCCGAAAAAGGACCCTTGTTTAGAGAATTTTAGGCCCAAAAACCCACCCATATGGGCGGCACATACCCGTATCCTAAATATGCTATGACCCCCCCCCCCCCCCGGGCCTGATTGCCCTGTCGTTAGATGCTAACTTTATAACATTATCGTACTTTTTGGCTACTTCATCATTTTGTCTTAACTTGAGATAAAAGCCTACCTTTAGCAAAATCATAATTATCTGGTAGCAAGAGGTGGCTTTTTTTCTCTCATTGGGAGTTTTACTTGAGGTGGTTTGCTCACTTTTTTGCTCCTTTATTCCCATTGATTCGTCCTCCCAAAATTGTTTGAGCTCTTTCGAAATCAACTCATGCTCTCCCAAAGACATAACTTGAATATTTAAAACATGTGAATTTGGACTTAAATTGTCACTTACCCTCTCTGTCGGGCCTGATAAGACCTATCTACCTTTCGTTATTATGGCTACTGACCCGCTCGAATAATTCCACGATGAATTTCTCTGTCAACTAATCTCGAATAAAATCAGCTCCTTCTAAAATTTGAACTGTTTTGTCAGCTTTTATAACTCGTCTTCATTTGAAAATCAGCTTGCTCCAGTCTTTCAAGAGCTCCAGAAATGACTTGATTGCTGGGGGGTACATATCACAGTACGATGTACGCGGTCATGACCACTTCAACTCCATCAAGGCATCTGATACCAATTTGAACAACTCCTCTTACTCTCGTTCTTACTTTCGGTGAACTGTCACCAAACGCTTCAATCATCAATTTTTCCATGGCAGTAACTGGCAAACTCAAAGCTCTCTGTAAATCAGCATCAACGTAGCTTTTTTGACTTCCTCAATCAAAAATCAAAGAAAATCAAACATTCTGCTCCTTTCCTTTGTGGCGAATCTTGGGGCTCTTGCAAACGCACGAGCGGTCTTTGGTAAAACTGTCCTTGCCGTTGTACCTCAACTACGAACTCAAGTGCTCAACTCATAAAACTAACACATGCATATTTATACCAAACAGACAATGAACTATTTTTGGTACGTAAATTATGATTGATAGTCGGTAAGCTTTTACCCAACAAACTTTGTTTGAACCAATTTGGATTTCAAAAACTGCACAGTACACTGACATGTCAATTGAATGTTATAGACCCATGCTTCAAGAACTCTGATGAGGGGAAATAAACTTGAGTGTATTTCTTGATCTTAAAAAAGCATTCGATACCGTTGACCATAAAATCTTATTGTCAAAGTTACGAGAGTATGTTGCCGACGGTACTTCCCACGACTGGTTAACTTCTTATCTGACCAATAGGGAGCAGTTCTTTTATTTTGATGGATCTAGCTCCAACATAAGCAGCATAAAGTGTGGTATTCCGCCGGGCTCGTGTTTGGGACCCTTGCTTTTCATACTATACATTAAGGATTTTGAGAACTGTCTGGAAAGCATTAACCCAAATATGTATGCAGATGATACATGTGTGAATATCGCATCGGAAAACCTGAATGAACTTCTAACAGATTTGAAAAAAGAGCTAGAAAATATATCGAACTGGATGAGGATCATTAAACTTAGTTTGAATGCCAGAAAAAAGGAATATATGGTTACAAGGCATAAGCGACAATTGAATAGAATAGGTGATGATTTGCCAGATCTTGTCCTCAATAATGAAGATTTCAAAAGGGTTAAGAAGACAAAATATTTAGGAATCAACATCGATGAGGGCCTTACTTGGAAAGAGCAGTACACAACTATCAAAAACAAGCTGAAAGGGGGCTTGAGCTCCCTGAGAAAGCTAAAGACATCCTTCCGCAAAGGAAACTTGACCAGGTCTACAAAGCTCTCTTGAAAGCCACCTTCACTATGACGACATTGTTTGGAGTACTCTTTCCAACAGCAATCTATCCCAACTGCAACGATTACAGACAAGGGCAAAGAAGCTAATACTGGACGCCAAGTATAAGGACGGTTGGAACTGTAAATGGCTCAATGTAAAGTCTTTGTCCTCATTTGACAAAGGAGTCATGACATATAACATTCTGCATGACCTTTGTCCCTAAAATCTTCTTCATAAGTTCACTGAAAGATCCATGATTTCAGATCATAGAACCAGAAATAAAGGAGAAATCACATTGCAAATGGGCCATTTTACATGGGAATAAGGGTCAGAAAACGTGATTTGGGGTTCTTCGGGATATTTCTAAGGGGTCTTGGCAGAAAAAATTTTTTTTGAACTTATAAAAACCATTTAAGGCCTAAATAGGCCATTTTACATGGGAATCAGGGTCAGAAAACATGTTTTGGGGTTCCTAGGGACATTTTTAGGAGGTTTTGGCCGAAAAAAAAATTTTTTTCAAAAATTTTCAAATCCGATTTAAGGCCTAAATAGGCAATTTTCCATGGGAATAAGGGTCAGGAAACATGTTTGGGGTTCTTCGGGACATTTTTAGGGGGTTTTGGCCAAAAAAAATTTTTTTTCAAAAATTTTCAAATTCGATTTAAGGCCTAAATAGGCCATTTTACATGGGAACAAGGGTCAGGAAACGTGTTTGGGGTTCTTCGGGACATTTTTAGTGGGTTTTGGCCGAAAAAAAAATTTTTTTTTCAAAAATTTTCAAAATCGATTTAAGGCCTAAATAGGCCATTTTACATGGGAACAAGGGTCAGGAAACGCGTTTGGGGTTCTTCGGGACATTTTTAGTGGGTTTTGGCCGAAAAACAATTTTTTTTTCAAAAATTTTCAAAATTGATTTAAGGCCTAAATAGGCCATTTTACATGGGAAGAAGGGTCAGAAAACATGTTTGGGGTTCTTCGGGACATTTTTAAGGGGGTTTTGGCCGAATAAAAAATTTTTTTTCAAAAATTTTCAAAATCGATGCCTAAATAGGCCATTTTACATGGGAATAAGGGTCAGGAAACATGTTTGGGGTTCTTCCGGACATTTTTAGGGGGTTTTGGCCGTAAAAAAAATTTTTTTTTTCAAAAATTTTCAAAATCGATTTAAGGCCTAAATAGTCCATTTTACATGGGAATAAGGGTCAGGAAACATGTTTGGGGTTCTTCGTGACATTTTTAGGGGGTTTTGGCAAAAACAAAATTTTTTTTTTCAAAAATTTTCAAATTCGATTTAAGGCCTAAATAGGCCATTTTACATGGGAATAAGGGTCAGGAAACATGTTTGGGGTTCTTCGGGACATTTTTAGGGGGTTTTGGCCGAAAAAAGAATTTTTTTTTCAAAAATTTTCAAAATCGATTTAAGGCCTAAATAGGCCATTTTACATGGGAACAAGGGCAGGAAACGCGTTTGGGGTTCTTCGGGACATTTTTAGTGGGTTTTGGCCGAAAAAAAAATTTTTTTTTCAAAAATTTTCAAAATCGATTTAAGGCCTAAATAGGCCATGTTACATGGGAAGAAGGGTCAGAAAACATGTTTGGGGTTCTTCGGGACATTTTTAAGGGGGTTTTGGCCGAATAAAAAATTTTTTTTTCAAAAATTTTCAAAATCGATGCCTAAATAGGCCATTTTACATGGGAATAAGGGTCAGGAAACATGTTTGGGGTTCTTCGGGACATTTTTAGGGGGTTTTGGCCGAAAAAAAAATTTTTTTTTTCAAAAATTTTCAAAATCGATTTAAGGCCTAAATAGTCCATTTTACATGGGAATAAGGGTCAGGAAACATGTTTGGGGTTCTTTGTGACATTTTTAGGGGGTTTTGGCCGAAAAAAGAATTTTTTTTTCAAAAATTTTCAAATTCGATTTAAGGCCTAAATAGGCCATTTTACATGGGAATAAGGGTCAGGAAACATGTTTGGGGTTCTTCGGGACATTTTAGGGGGTTTTGGCCGAAAAAAAATTTTTTATTCAAAAGTTTTCAAAATCGATTTAAGGCCTAAATAGTCCATTTTACATGGGAATAAGGGTCAGGAAACATGTTTGGGGTTCTTCGCGACATTTTTAGGGGGTTTTGGCTAAAACAAAGTTTTTTTTTTCAAAAATTTTCAAATTCGATTTAAGGCCTAAATAGGGCATTTTACATGGGAATAAGGGTCAGGAAACATGTTTGGGGTTCTTCGGGACATTTTTAGGGGGTTTTGGCCGAAAAAAAAATTTTTTTTCAAAAATTTTCAAAATCGATTTAAGGCCTAAATAGTCCATTTTACATGGGAATAAGGGTCAGGAAACATGTTTGGGGTTCTTCGTGACATTTTTAGGGGGTTTTGGCCGAAAAAAGATTTTTTTTTTCAAAAATTTTCAAATTCGATTTAAGGCCTAAATAGGCCATTTTACATGGGAATAAGGGTCAGGAAACATGTTTGGGGTTCTTCGGGACATTTTTAGGGGGTTTTGGCCAAAAAAAAAAATTTTTTTTTCAAAAATTTTCAAATTCGATTTAAGGCCTAAATAGGCCATTTTACATGGGAATAAGGGTCAGGAAACATGTTTGGGGTTCTTCGGGACATTTTTAGGGGGTTTTGGCCGAAAAAAAATTTTTTATTCAAAAGTTTTCAAAATCGCTTTAAGGACTAAATAGGCCATTTTACATGAGAATAAGGGTCAGGAAACATGTTTGGGGTTCTTCGGGACATTTTTAGGGGGTTTTGGCCGAAAAAAAAATTTTTTTTTCAAAAATTTTCAAATTCGATTTAAGGCCTAAATAGGCCATTTTACATGGGAAGAAGGGTCAGGAAACATGTTTGGGGTTCTTCGGGACATTTTTAGGGGGTTTTGGCCGAAAAAAAAATTTTTTTTTCAAAAATTTTCAAAATCGATTTAAGGCCTAAGTAGGCCATTTTACATGGGAATAAGGGTCAGGAAACATGTTTGGGGTTCTTCGGGACATTTTTAGGGGGTTTTGGCCGAAAAAAAATTTTTTTTTTCAAAATTTTTCAAAATCGATTTAAGGCCTAAGTAGGCCATTTTACATGGGAATAAGGGTCAGGAAACATGTTTGGGGTTCTTCGGGACATTTTTAGGGGGTTTTGGCCGAAAAAAGAATTTTTTTTTCAAAAATTTTCAAATTCGTTTTAAGGCCTAAATAGGCCATTTTACATGGAGAAAAGGGTCAGGAAACATGTTTGGGGTTCTTCGGGACATTTTTAGGGGGTTTTGGTCGAAAAAAAATTTTTTTTTCAAAAATTTTCAAAATCGACTTAAGGCCTAAATAGGCCATTTTACATGGGAATAAGGGTCAGGAAACATGTTTGGGGTTCTTCGGGACATTTTTAGGGGGTTTTGGCCGAAAAAAGAATTTTTTTTTCAAAAGTTTTCAAAATCGATTTAAGGCCTAAATAGTCCATTTTACATGGGAATAAGGGTCAGGAAACATGTTTGGGGTTCTTCGTGACATTTTTAGGGGGTTTTGGCAAATACAAAATTTTTTTTTTCAAAAATTTTCAAATTCGATTTAAGGCCTAAATAGGCCATTTAACATGGGAATAAGGGTCAGGAAACATGTTTGTGGTTCTTCGGGACATTTTTAGGGGGTTTTGGCCGAAAAAAGAATTTTTTTTTCAAAAATTTTCAAATTCGTTTTAAGGCCTAAATAGGCAATTTTACATGGAAAAAAGGGTCAGGAAACATGTTTGGGGTTCTTCGGGACATTTTTAGGGGGTTTTGGCCGAAAAAAAATTTTTTTTTCAAAAATTTTCAAAATCGACTTAAGGCCTAAATAGGCCATTTTACATGGGAATAAGGGTCAGGAAACATGTTTGGGGTTCTTCGGGACATTTTTAGGGGGTTTTGGCCGAAAAAAGAATTTTTTTTTCAAAAATTTTCAAAATCGACTTAAGGCCTAAATAGGCCATTTTACATGGGAAGAAGGGTCAGGAAACATGTTTGGGGTCTTCGGGACATTATTAGGGGGTTTTGGCCGAAAAAAAAATTTTTTTTTTCAAAAATTTTCAAAATCGATTTAAGGCCTAAGTAGGCCATTTTACATGGGAATAAGGGTCAGGAAACATGTTTGGGGTTCTTCGGGACATTTTTAGGGGGTTTTGGCCGAAAAAAAAATTTTTTTTTTAAAAAAAATTTTCAAAATCGATTTAAGGCCTAAATAGGCCATTTTACATAGGAATAAGGGTCAGAAAACATGTTTGGGGTTCTTCGGGACATTTTTAGGGGGTTTTGGCTTAAAAAAAAAATTTTTTTTCAAAAATTTTCAAAATCGATTTAAGGCCTAAGTAGGCCATTTTACATGGGAATAAGGGTCAGGAAACATGTTTGGGGTTCTTCGTGACATTTTTAGGGGGTTTTGGCAAAAACAAAATTTTTTTTTTCAAAAATTTTCAAATTCGATTTAAGGCCTAAATAGGCCATTTTACATGGGAATAAGGGTCAGGAAACATGTTTGGGGTTCTTCGGGACATTTTTAGGGGGTTTTGGCCGAAAAAAGAATTTTTTTTTCAAAAATTTTCAAAATCGATTTAAGGCCTAAATAGGCCATTTTACATAGGAATAAGGGTCAGAAAACATGTTTGGGGTTCTTCGGGACATTTTTAGGGGGTTTTGGCTGAAAAAAAAAAATTTTTTTCAAAAATTTTCAAAATCGATTTAAGGCCTAAGTAGGCCATTTTACATGGGAATAAGGGTCAGGAAACATGTTTGGGGTTCTTCGGGACATTTTTAGGGGGTTTTGGCTGAAAAAAAATTTTTTTTTCAAAAATTTTTCAAAATCGATTTAAGGCCTAAGTAGGCCATTTTACATGGGAATAAGGGTCATGAAACATGTTTGGGGTTCTTCGGGATATTTTTAGGGGGTTTTGGCCGAAAAAAATTTTTTTTTTTCAAAAATTTTCAAAATCGATTTAAGGCCTAAATAGGCCATTTTACATGGGAAGGAGGGTCAGGAAACATGTTTGGGGTTCTTCGGGACATTTTTAGGGGGTTTTGGCCGAAAAAAAAATTTTTTTTTCAAAAATTTTCAAAATCGATTTAAGGCCTAAATAGGCCATTTTACATGGGAATAAGGGTCAGGAAACATGTTTGGGGTTCTTCGGGACATTTTTAGGGGGTTTTGGCCGAAAAAAGAATTTTTTTTTCAAAAATTTTCAAATTCGTTTTAAGGCCTAAATAGGCCATTTTACATGGAAAAAAGGGTCAGGAAACATGTTTGGGGTTCTTCGGGACATTTTTAGGGGGTTTTGGCCGAAAAAAGAATTTTTTTTTCAAAAATTTTCAAATTCGTTTTAAGGCCTAAATAGGCAATTTTACATGGAAAAAAGGGTCAGGAAACATGTTTGGGGTTCTTCGGGACATTTTTAGGGGGTTTTGGCCGAAAAAAAATTTTTTTTTCAAAAATTTTCAAAATCGACTTAAGGCCTAAATTGGCCATTTTACATGGAAAGAAGGGTCAGGAAACATGTTTGGGGTTCTTCGGGACATTATTAGGGGGTTTTGGCCGAAAAAAAAATTTTTTTTTTCAAAAATTTTCAAAATCGATTTAAGGCCTAAGTAGGCCATTTTACATGGGAATAAGGGTCAGGAAACATGTTTGGGGTTCTTCGGGACATTTTTAGGGGGTTTTGGCCGAAAAAAAAATTTTTTTTCAAAAATTTTCAAAATCGACTTAAGGCCTAAATAGGCCATTTTACATGGGAATAAGGGTCAGGAAACATGTTTGGGGTTCTTCGTGACATTTTTAGGGGGTTTTGGCAAAAACAAAATTTTTTTTTTCAAAAATTTTCAAATTCGATTTAAGGCCTAAATAGGCCATTTTACATGGGAATAAGGGTCAGGAAACATGTTTGGGGTTCTTCGTGACATTTTTAGGGGGTTTTGGCTAAAACAAAATTTTTTTTTTCAAAAATCCTCAAATTCGATTTAAGGCCTAAATAGGCCATTTTACATGGGAATAAGGGTCAGGAAACATGTTTGTGGTTCTTCGGGACATTTTTAGGGGGTTTTGGCCGAAAAAAGAATTTTTTTTTCAAAAATTTTCAAATTCGTTTTAAGGCCTAAATAGGCCATTTTACATGGAAAAAAGGGTCAGGAAACATGTTTGGGGTTCTTCGGGACATTTTTAGGGGGTTTTGGCCGAAAAAAAATTTTTTTTTTCAAAAATTTTCAAAATCGACTTAAGGCCTAAATAGGCCATTTTACATGGAAAAAAGGGTCAGGAAACATGTTTGGGGTTCTTCGGGACATTATTAGGGGGTTTTGGCCGAAAAAAAATTTTTTTTTTCAAAAATTTTCAAAATCGATTTAAGGCCTAAGTAGGCCATTTTACATGGGAATAAGGGTCAGGAAACATGTTTGGGGTTCTTCGGGACATTTTTAGGGGGTTTTGGCCGAAAAAAAATTTTTTTTTCAAAAATTTTCAAAATCGATTTAAGGCCTAAATAGGCCATTTTACATAGGAATAAGGGTCAGAAAACATGTTTGGGGTTCTTCGGGACATTTTTAGGGGGTTTTGGCTGAAAAAACAATTTTTTTTCAAAAATTTTCAAAATCGACTTAAGGCCTAAATAGGCCATTTTACATGGGAATAAGGGTCAGGAAACATGTTTGGGGTTCTTCGTGACATTTTTAGGGGGTTTTGGCTAAAACAAAATTTTTTTTTTCAAAAATTTCAAAATCGATTTAAGGCCTAAATAGGCCATTTTACATAGGAATAAGGGTCAGAAAACATGTTTGGGGTTCTTCGGGACATTTTTAGGGGGTTTTGGCTGAAAAAAAAAATTTTTTTTCAAAAATTTTCAAAATCGATTTAAGGCCTAAGTAGGCCATTTTACATGGGAATAAGGGTCAGGAAACATGTTTGGGGTTCTTCGGGACATTTTTAGGGGGTTTTGGCTGAAAAAACAATTTTTTTTCAAAAATTTTTCAAAATCGATTTAAGGCCTAAGTAGGCCATTTTACATGGGAATAAGGGTCAGGAAACATGTTTGGGGTTCTTCGGGACATTTTTAGGGGGTTTGGCCGAAAAAAATTTTTTTTTTTCAAAAATTTTCAAAATCGATTTAAGGCCTAAATAGGCCATTTTACATGGGAAGGAGGGTCAGGAAACATGTTTGAGGTTCTTCGGGATATTTTTAGGGGGTTTTTGCCGAAAAAAAAATTTTTTTTTCAAAAATTTTCAAAATCGATTTAAGGCCTAAATAGGCCATTTTACATGGGAATAAGGGTCAGGAAACATGTTTGGGGTTCTTCGGGACATTTTTAGGGGGTTTTGGCCGAAAAAAAAATTTTTTTTTCAAAAATTTTCAAATTCGATTTAAGGCCTAAATAGGCCATTTTACATGAAAAAAGGGTCAGGAAACATGTTTGGGGTTCTTCGGGACATTTTTAGGGGGTTTTGGCCGAAAAAAAAAATTTTTTTTCAAAAATTTTCAAAATCGACTTAAGGCCTAAATAGGCCATTTTACATGGGAATGAGGGTCAGGAAACATGTTTGGGGTGCTTCGGGACATTTTTAGGGGGTTTTGGCCGAAAAAAAATTTTTTTTTTCAAAAATTTTCAAAATCGACTTAAGGCCTAAATAGGCCATTTTACATGGGAAGAAGGGTCAGGAAACATGTTTGGGGTTCTTCGGGACATTATTAGGGGGTTTTGGCCGAAAAAAAAATTTTTTTTTTCAAAAATTTTCAAAATCGACTTAAGGCCTAAATAGGCCATTTTACATGGGAAGACGGGTCAGGAAACATGTTTGGGGTTCTTCGGGACATTTTTAGGGGGTTTTGGCCGAAAAAAAAATTTTTTTTTCAAAAATTTTCAAAATCGATTTAAGGCCTAAATAGGCCATTTTACATGGGAAGAAGGGTCAGGAAACATGTTTGGGGTTCTTCGGGACATTTTTAGGGGGTTTTGGCCGAAAAAAAATTTTTTTTTTCAAAAATTTTCAAAATCGACTTAAGGCCTAAATAGGCCATTTTACATGGGAATAAGGGTCAGGAAACATGTTTGGGGTTCTTCGGGACATTTTTAGGGGGTTTTGGCCGAAAAAAAAATTTTTTTTTCAAAAATTTTCAAAATCGATTTAAGGCCTAAATAGGCCATTTTACATAGGAATAAGGGTCAGAAAACATGTTTGGGGTTCTTCGGGACATTTTTAGGGGGTTTTGGCTGAAAAAAAAAATTTTTTTTCAAAAATTTTCAAAATCGATTTAAGGCCTAAGTAGGCCATTTTACATGGGAATAAGGGTCAGGAAACATGTTTGGGGTTCTTCGGGACATTTTTAGGGGGTTTTGGCCGAAAAAAAATTTTTTTTTCAAAAATTTTCAAAATCGATTTAAGGCCTAAATAGGCCATTTTACATGCGAATAAGGGTGAGGAAACATGTTTGGGGTTCTTCAGGACATTTTTAGGGGGTTTTGGCCGAAAAAAAATTTTTTTTTCAAAAATTTTCAAAATCGATTTAAGGCCTAAATAGGCCATTTTACATGGGAATAAGGGTCAGGAAACATGTTTGGGGTTCTTCGGGACATTTTTAGGGGGTTTTGGCCGAAAAAAAATTTTTTTTTTCAAAATTTTTCAAAATCGATTTAAGGCCTAAGTAGGCCATTTTACATGGGAATGAGGGTCAGGAAACATGTTTAAGGTTCTTCGGGACATTTCTAGGGGGTTTTGGCCTAAAAAACAATTTTTTTTTCAAAAATTTTCAAAATCGATTTAAGGCCTAAATAGGCCATTTTACATGGGAATAAGGGTCAGGAAACATGTTTGGGGTTCTTCGGGACATTTTTAGGGGGTTTTGGCCGAAAAAAAAATTTTTTTTCAAAAATTTTCAAAATCGATTTAAGGCCTAAATAGGCCATTTTACATAGAAATAAGGGTCAGAAAACATGTTTGGGGTTCTTCGGGATATTTTTAGGGGGTTTTGGCTGAAAAAAAAAATTTTTTTCAAAAATTTTCAAAATCGATTTAAGGCCTAAGTAGGCCATTTTACATGGGAATAAGGGTCAGGAAACATGTTTGGGGTTCTTCGGGACATTTTTAGGGGGTTTTGGCTGAAAAAACAATTTTTTTTCAAAAATTTTCAAAATCGATTTAAGGCCTAAATAGGCCATTTTACATGGGAATAAGGGTCAGGAAACATGTTTGGGGTTCTTCGGGACATTTTTAGGGGGTTTTGGCCGAAAAAAGAATTTTTTTTTCAAAAATTTTCAAATTCGATTTAAGGCCTAAATAGGCCATTTTACATAGGAATAAGGGTCAGGAAACATGTTTGGGGTTCTTCGGGACATTTTTAGGGGGTTTTGGCCGAAAAAAAAATTTTTTTTTCAAAAATTTTCAAAATCGATTTAAGGCCTAAGTAGGCCATTTTACATAGGAATAAGGGTCAGGAAACATGTTTAAGGTTCTTCGGGACATTTTTAGGGGGTTTTGGCCGAAAAAAAAATTTTTTTTTCTTCAAAAATTTTCAAAATCGATTTAAGGCCTAAATAGGCCATTTTACATGGGAATAAGGGTCAGGAAACATGTTTGGGGTTCTTCGGGACATTTTTAGGGGGTTTTGGCCGAAAAAAAAATTTTTTTTTCAAAAATTTTCAAAATCGATTTAAGGCCTAAATAGGCCATTTTACATGGGAATAAGAGTCAGGAAACATGTTTGGGGTTCTTCGGGACATTTTTAGGGGGTTTTGGCCGAAAAAAAATTTTTTTTTCAAAAATTTTCAAAATCGATTTAAGGCCTAAATAGGCCATTTTACATAGAAATAAGGGTCAGAAAACATGTTTGGGGTTCTTCGGGATATTTTTAGGGGGTTTTGGCTGAAAAAAAAAATTTTTTTCAAAAATTTTCAAAATCGATTTAAGGCCTAAGTAGGCCATTTTACATGGGAATAAGGGTCAGGAAACATGTTTGGGGTTCTTCGGGACATTTTTAGGCGGTTTTGGCTGAAAAAACAATTTTTTTTCAAAAATTTTCAAAATCGACTTAAGGCCTAAATAGGCCATTTTACATGGGAATAAGGGTCTGGAAACATGTTTGGGGTTCTTCGGGACATTTTTAGGGGGTTTTGGCCGAAAAAAGAATTTTTTTTTCAAAAATTTTCAAATTCGATTTAAGGCCTAAATAGGCCATTTTACATAGGAATAAGGGTCAGGAAACATGTTTGGGGTTCTTCGGGACATTTTTAGGGGGTTTTGGCCGAAAAAAGAATTTTTTTTTCAAAAGTTTTCAAAATCGATTTAAGGCCTAAATAGTCCATTTTACATGGGAATAAGGGTCAGGAAACATGTTTGGGGTTCTTCGTGACATTTTTAGGGGGTTTTGGCTAAAACAAAATTTTTTTTTTCAAAAATTTTCAAATTCGATTTAAGGCCTAAATAGGCCATTTTACATGGGAATAAGGGTCAGGAAACATGTTTGGGGTTCTTCAGGACATTTTTAGGGGGTTTTGGCCGAAAAAAGAATTTTTTTTTCAAAAATTTTCAAATTCGTTTTAAGGCCTAAATAGGCAATTTTACATGGAAAAAAGGGTCAGGAAACATGTTTGGGGTATTTCGGGACATTTTTAGGGGGTTTTGGCCGAAAAAAAATTTTTTTTTTCAAAAATTTTCAAAATCGACTTAAGGCCTAAATAGGCCATTTTACATGGGAAGAAGGGTCAGGAAACATGTTTGGGGTTCTTCGGGACATTATTAGGGGGTTTTGGCCGAAAAAAAAATTTTTTTTTTCAAAAATTTTCAAAATCGATTTAAGGCCTAAGTAGGCCATTTTACATGGGAATAAGGGTCAGGAAACATGTTTGGGGTTCTTCGGGACATTTTTAGGGGGTTTTGGCCGAAAAAAAATTTTTTTTTTCAAAAATTTTCAAAATCGATTTAAGGCCTAAATAGGCCATTTTACATAGGAATAAGGGTCAGAAAACATGTTTGGGGTTCTTCGGGACATTTTTAGGGGGTTTTGGCTGAAAAAAAAAATTTTTTTCAAAAATTTTCAAAATCGATTTAAGGCCTAAGTAGGCCATTTTACATGGGAATAAGGGTCAGGAAACATGTTTGGGGTTCTTCGGGATATTTTTAGGGGGTTTTGGCCGAAAAAAATTTTTTTTTTTCAAAAATTTTCAAAATCGATTTAAGGCCTAAATAGGCCATTTTACATGGGAATGAGGGTCAGGAAACATGTTTGGGGTTCTTCGGGACATTTTTAGGGGGTTTTGGCTGAAAAAAAAATTTTTTTTCAAAAATTTTTCAAAATCGATTTAAGGCCTAAGTAGGCCATTTTACATGGGAATAAGGGTCAGGAAACATGTTTGGGGTTCTTCGGGACATTTTTAGGGGGTTTTGGCCGAAAAAAAAATTTTTTTTTCAAAAATTTTCAAAATCGATTTAAGGCCTAAATAGGCCATTTTACATTTGAATAAGGGTCAGGAAACATGTTTGGGGTTCTTCGGGACATTTTTAGGGGGTTTTGGCCGAAAAAAGAATTTTTTTTTCAAAAGTTTTCAAAATCGATGCCTAAATAGTCCATTTTACATGGGAATAAGGGTCAGGAAACATGTTTGGGGTTCTTCGTGACATTTTTAGGGGGTTTTGGCAAAAACAAAATTTTTTTTTTCAAAAATTTTCAAATTCGATTTAAGGCCTAAATAGGCCATTTTACATGGGAATAAGGGTCAGGAAACATGTTTGGGGTTCTTCGGGACATTTTTAGGGGGTTTTGGCCGAAAAAAGAATTTTTTTTTCAAAAATTTTCAAATTCGTTTTAAGGCCTAAATAGGCCATTTTACATGGAAAAAAGGGTCAGGAAACATGTTTGGGGTATTTCGGGACATTTTTAGGGGGTTTTGGCCGAAAAAAAATTTTTTTTTTCAAAAATTTTCAAAATCGACTTAAGGCCTAAATAGGCCATTTTACATGGGAAGAAGGGTCAGGAAACATGTTTGGGGTTCTTCGGGACATTATTAGGGGGTTTTGGCCGAAAAAAAAATTTTTTTTTTCAAAAATTTTCAAAATCGATTTAAGGCCTAAATAGGCCATTTTACATGGGAATAAGGGTCAGGAAACATGTTTGGGGTTCTTCGGGACATTTTTAGGGGGTTTTGGCCGAAAAAAAAATTTTTTTTTCAAAAATTTTCAAAATCGATTTAAGGCCTAAATAGGCCATTTTACATAGGAATAAGGGTCAGAAAACATGTTTGGGGTTCTTCGGGACATTTTTAGGGGGTTTTGGCTGAAAAAAAATTTTCAAAAATTTTCAAAATCGATTTAAGGCCTAAGTAGGCCATTTTACATGGGAATAAGGGTCAGGAAACATGTTTGGGGTTCTTCGGGACATTTTTAGGGGGTTTTGGCTGAAAAAACAATTTTTTTTCAAAAATTTTTCAAAATCGATTTAAGGCCTAAGTAGGCCATTTTACATGGGAATAAGGGTCAGGAAACATGTTTGGGGTTCTTCGGGACATTTTTAGGGGGTTTTGGCCGAAAAAAAATTTTTTTTTTCAAAAATTTTCAAAATCGATTTAAGGCCTAAATAGGCCATTTTACATGGGAAGGAGGGTCAGGAAACATGTTTGGGGTTCTTCGGGACATTTTTAGGGGGTTTTGGCTGAAAAAAAAATTTTTTTTCAAAAATTTTTCAAAATCGATTTAAGGCCTAAGTAGGCCATTTTACATGGGAATAAGGGTCAGGAAACATGTTTGGGGTTCTTCGGGACATTTTTAGGGGGTTTTGGCCGAAAAAAAAATTTTTTTTTCAAAAATTTTCAAAATCGATTTAAGGCCTTAATAGGCCATTTTACATAGGAATAAGGGTCAGGAAACATGTTTGGGGTTCTTCGGGACATTTTTAGGGGTTTTGGCCGAAAAAAAATTTTTTTTTTCAAAAATTTTCAAAATCGATTTAAGGCATAAATAGGCCATTTTACATGGAAAGAAGGGTCAGGAAACATGTTTGGGGTTCTTCGGGACATTTTTAGGGGGTTTTGGCTGAAAAAAAAATTTTTTTTTCAAAAATTTTCAAAATCGATTTAAGGCCTAAATAGGCCATTTTACATGGGAAGAAGGGTCAGGAAACATGTTTGGGGTTCTTCGGGACATTTTTAGGGGGTTTTGGCCGAAAAAACAATTTTTTTTCAAAAATTTTTCAAAATCGATTTAAGGCCTAAGTAGGCCATTTTACATGGGAATAAGGGTCAGGAAACATGTTTGGGGTTCTTCGGGATATTTTTAGGGGGTTTTGGCCGAAAAAAATTTTTTTTTTTCAAAAATTTTCAAAATCGACTTAAGGCCTAAATAGGCCATTTTACATAGGAAGAAGGGTCAGGAAACATGTTTGGGGTTCTTCGGGACATTATTAGGGGGTTTTGGCCGAAAAAAAAATTTTTTTTTTCAAAAATTTTCAAAATCGATTTAAGGCCTAAGTAGGCCATTTTACATGGGAATAAGGGTCAGGAAACATGTTTGGGGTTCTTCGGGACATTTTTAGGGGGTTTTGGCCGAAAAAAAAATTTTTTTTTCAAAAATTTTCAAAATCGATTTAAGGCCTAAATAGGCCATTTTACATAGGAATAAGGGTCAGAAAACATGTTTGGGGTTCTTCGGGACATTTTTAGGGGGTTTTGGCTGAAAAAAAAAATTTTTTTCAAAAATTTTCAAAATCGATTTAAGGCCTAAGTAGGCCATTTTACATGGGAATAAGGGTCAGGAAACATGTTTGGGGTTCTTCGGGACATTTTTAGGGGGTTTTGGCCGAAAAAAAATTTTTTTTTCAAAAATTTTCAAAATCGATTTAAGGCCTAAATAGGCCATTTTACATGGGAATAAGGGTCAGGAAACATGTTTGGGGTTCTTCGGGACATTTTTAGGGGGTTTTGGCCGAAAAAAACAATTTTTTTTCAAAAATTTTTCAAAATCGATTTAAGGCCTAAGTAGGCCATTTTACATGGGAATAAGGGTCAGGAAACATGTTTGGGGTTCTTCGGGATATTTTTAGGGGGTTTTGGCCGAAAAAAAATTTTTTTTTTCAAAAATTTTCAAAATCGATTTAAGGCCTAAATAGGCCATTTTACATGGGAAGGAGGGTCAGGAAACATGTTTGGGGTTCTTCGGGACATTTTTAGGGGGTTTTGGCTGAAAAAACAATTTTTTTTCAAAAATTTTTCAAAATCGATTTAAGGCCTAAGTAGGCCATTTTACATGGGAATAAGGGTCAGGAAACATGTTTGGGGTTCTTCGGGACATTTTTAGGGGGTTTTGGCCGAAAAAAAAATTTTTTTTTCAAAAATTTTCAAAATCGATTTAAGGCCTAAATAGGCCATTTTACATTTGAATAAGGGTCAGGAAACATGTTTGGGGTTCTTCGGGACATTTTTAGGGGGTTTTGGCCGAAAAAAGAATTTTTTTTTCAAAAGTTTTCAAAATCGATTTAAGGCCTAAATAGTCCATTTTACATGGGAATAAGGGTCAGGAAACATGTTTGGGGTTCTTCGTGACATTTTTAGGGGGTTTTGGCAAAAACAAAATTTTTTTTTTCAAAAATTTTCAAATTCGATTTAAGGCCTAAATAGGCCATTTTACATGGGAATAAGGGTCAGGAAACATGTTTGGGGTTCTTCGGGACATTTGTAGGGGGTTTTGGCCGAAAAAAGAATTTTTTTTTCAAAAATTTTCAAATTCGTTTTAAGGCCTAAATAGGCCATTTTACATGGGAATAAGGGTCAGGGAACATGTTTGGGGTTCTTTGGGACATTTTTAGGGGGTTTTGGCCGAAAAAAAAAATTTTTTTCAAAAATTTTCAAATTCGATTTAAGGCCTAAATAGGCCATTTTACATGGGAATAAGGGTCAGGAAACATGTTTGGGGTTCTTCGGGACATTTTTAGGGGATTTTGGCCGAAAAAAAAAATTTTTTTTCAAAAATTTTCAAATTCGATTTAAGGCCTAAATAGGCCATTTTACATGGGAATAAGGGTCAGGAAACATGTTTGGGGTTCTTCGGGACATTTTTAGGGGGTTTTGGCCGAAAAAAAAATTTTTTTTTCAAAAATTTTCAAATTCGATTTAAGGCCAAAATAGGCCATTTTACATGGGAATAAGGGTCAGGAAACATGTTTGGGGTTCTTCGGGACATTTTTAGGGGGTTTTGGCCGAAAAAAATTTTTTTTTTCAAAAATTTTCAAAAATGGATTTAAGGCCTAAATAGGCCATTTTACATGGGAATAAGGGTCAGGAAACATGTTTGGGGTTCTTCAGGACATTTTTAGGGGGTTTTGGCCGAAAAAAAAATTTTTTTTTCAAAAATTTTCAAAATCGATTTAAGGCCTAAATAGGCCATTTTATATGGGAATAAGGGTCAGGGAACATGTTTGGGGTCTTTTGGGACATTTTTAGGGGGTTTTGGCCGAAAAAAAAATTTTTTTTTCAAAAATTTTCAAAATCGTTTTAAGGCCTAAATAGGCCATTTTACATGGGAATAAGGGTCAGGGAACATGTTTGGGGTTCTTTGGGACATTTTTAGGGGGTTTTGGCGGAAAAAAAAATTTTTTTTTCACAAATTTTCAAATTCGATTTAAGGCCAAAATAGGCCATTTTACATGGGAATAAGGGTCAGGAAACATGTTTGGGGTTCTTCGGGACATATTTAGGGGGTTTTGGCCGAAAAAAAGTTTTTTTTTCAAAAATTTTCAAAAATGGATTCAAGGCCTAAATAGGCCATTTTACATGGGAATAAGGGTCAGGAAACATGTTTGGGGTTCTTCGGGACATTTTTAGGGGGTTTTGGCCGAAAAAAAATTTTTTTTTTCAAAAATTTTCAAAATCGATTTAAGGCCTAAATAGGCCATTTTATATGGGAATAAGGGTCAGGGAACATGTTTGGGGTTCTTTGGGACATTTTTAGGGGGTTTTGGCCGAAAAAAAAATTTTTTTTTTCAAAAATTTTCAAATTCGATTTAAGGCCTAAATAGGCCATTTTACATGGGAATAAGGGTCAGGAAACATGTTTGGGGCTCTTCGGGACATTTTTAGGGGGTTTTGGCCGAAAAAAAATTTTTTTTTTCAACAATTTTCAAATTCGATTTAAGGCCTAAACAGGCCATTTTACATGGGAATAAGGGTCAGGAAACATGTTTGGGGTTCTTTGGGACATTTTTAGGGGTTTTGGCTGAGAAAAAGGTTTTTTTTTTTCTAAAAATTTCAAAATCGATGTAAGGCCTAAACAGGCCATTTTACATGGGTCAGGAAACATGTTTGGGGTCCTTATGGACATTTTTAGGGGGTTTTGGCCGAAAAAAAATTTTTCTTTTCAAAAATTTTCAATTTCGATTCAAGGCCTAAATAGTCCATTTTACATGGAAATAAGGGTCAGGAAACATGTTTGGGGTTCTTCGGGAAACTTTTAGGGGGTTTTGGCCGTGAAAAAATTTCTTTTTCAAAAATTTTCAAATTCGATTGAAGGCCTAAATAGGCCATTTTACATGGGAAAAAGGGTCAGAAAACATGTTTGGGGTTCTTAGGGACATTTTTAGAGGCCTAAATACTCCATTTTATATGGAAATAAGGAAACATGTTTTGAGGTTCTTCAGGACATTTTTAGCGGGTTTCGGGTGACCCTTACTTCCATGTAAATCGATTTTGAAAATTTTCAAAAATAAATTTTTTTTCGGCCAAGACCCCCTAGAAATGTCGCGAAGAACCCCAAAACTTGTTTCCTGACCTTTATTTCCATGTAAAATGGCCTATTAAAAGCAGAATCATCCAATCTTTAAGAATATTATAAGAATATTGCCAGCCTCAGCTGGCATATTTGTGTCTCAGTTTTCAGCAGTTGCCTGTTTTATGATGTTCATAACAGAGAATCGCATGACTGACCTAATCCTACCGGGGGGTGTTTTCCACCCCCCTGTCGGTTCGTTGCAGAGCATTCTTTAACGACAAAAGCTATTACCCTCAAACTCTCTGACAATTACTAATTATCTATTAGCTACATTTTGACAATTAAATTTTTGAACAATAGGTGTCACGTGACACGTGACACTACCATATTTGGAGCAAGGTATTAGAAAAATTAATGACTTTGATATTTTTACTCCCACAATTATTTCCAAATGTTGACTTTTGTACTTTAAAAGAATCAGCAAACAATTAGCTTTCTATTGTTGTCAATAACAATGGAATTTGCTGACGTCAGCATTCTTAAATGATGACGTCACTCTGGGCGCCATTTTGGGTTATTTTGGCAAATTTTGAAGTCTTTTCCAACAGATTTTGTTAAAAATGCATAGAACTGCGTTATACAATGCTTTAGAAGCATTTTGAGCCAATTATTATCAATTTTTGGCAGAAAAACACAGTTTTTAGTTATGACGTCATCATTTTTTGTCATTTTCTTCCAAAATAACAGTCTAAAAACACCTCTATGCATCATATTTGAATTGGAAATGAAAAATACGCCAAATAAGAATGGAAAAAGTCATTCAGATTACCTTTATTCCGTTTTTAGAACAAATAAGCCGGAAAACCATATATTTTGACATTTTCCGGCATTATGACGTCATAGTGACGTCACCTAATGAGGTGGCCACGCCCAAAACTACCAATCGGCTAAGAATAGTTAGGGCTACGCCCTTGTCAAGTTTCAATGATTTCCCATTAGGCTACGGCTATTTATAGAGGGGGTGGAAAGCACCCCCCCCCCCGGCTATGTTAGATCAAAAAAAGCCCGGTAGGATTAGGGTTAAGAATATTTTCAGGCTCAAAACGAGATTTAGAAAACGAAATTTAGAATATTCTTATAAAAAAAAGAGTGTAAACGGCCGTTTTTCTATTTGTTTCTTTTAGAGCAAGCTAAAGAGAAATATATGGAAAAATTAATATGGAGAAATTAAACTTAACTAAATTTACGAAAAAGAAGGAAAACAATCAATTACAAGCAAGGATTGAAGAGCCGGCTTATGCCTCATCGGCGAGATAAGTCATATAAATGTTTAATAATGGAAATGGATGACATTTGAGGAAATAATGCTTTCTACAGAATTTCTCTATGTTCTGGCCAAAACAGAATTTCTCTCCGCTCTGGCTTCTCTCTGTTCTGGCGCTCCGCGCCAAGGCGTCTCTCTTTATTTACTCGTCGCTTGTAATCAGTCTATAAAGATCCGATGATGTACGAGCCTCGTTATGAGATTGTATGTCACGTGATTGATAGGTCTTGCCTTTGAAACACTCCTTTCTTTCCATAAATTGGTTCATGACTAATGCAAGCAATTTCAACTGAAGTTCACTCAAATAACCGAAGCGTCAACGATGGCCGACCAAGATGTCAACCCATTTGCTGACCCAAATGATGTCAATCCATTTGCAGTAAGCAGTTGTCATTTCTCTGTGGCCTTCTATTGTACACACTCTATTTTGCACACCTGTTTCCTTTTGGATATGGGTGGGCCTAAGTCCCATATACTATAATACGCAAAGACAGTACCTACACAGGAACAGCAAGTATCAATCCCGTATCAATCAATCAATTATTAGTTTCATTGTAGATTTTCCTCACCTTCTTCAAACTTTCTTGTTGGTTTGCTACTTGCTGCATGGGTCTTATCTCGCTAGTTAGTTCCCCATGTGTAATTTTCAATTCTAGAACAATCCATCTCTTAGCGAGTAACAGCGAGTAACTAGGCTATTTTTATCCGTTTCATCAAAGATTAAATGTATGGAAAAATGAAAATGCATATGGATGCACAAATTTTCTGCTCAGCCATAGTGGACAGTTTGTTAGTAGTAGTTTGTATGTATTCCCAATACCAAAAAAAATTTTACAAGATTTTACGTTACGCCAATTGCTTAAAAACAGTAAAAAACCTGTATGGCAAAACATAGGAATCATTCGTCGTACATAGCCGAATGCTCGTGGCCCATGACCGAAACCGCCATGAAGCCTCATTTTCATGGACCAATCAGACAGCTAAAAAGCGAAGGAGATAAAAGAAACCCGTGAAGATTTTCCAAAATTTTACCTACCTTCATAAAACGCAACCAGGACAAAAAACTGCTTGAGATTTCCCGAATTTGTTTAAAGCTATCTACTCTCCAGATGTTTGGAAGTACAAGTTTGGATGCCGGTTAAAATATCTCCAGGATTGGCGGAGTTATTGCCTCTCCAAAAGAAAAAATTGGCGAAGGCTTGTGGAGACCTGTTTACGCCACTTCAAGTCAGGTGATAAAGCCTCTTGATAAAACCTCTTTGGAATTTTATAAGTTATTTCGCAACGAGCAAACTTTTGCCATGACTTTAAAAAGTAGTACAATACAGAAACTTCCCTAGAGTATTGCCACATGACTTGAAATGCACGAACAAGCCTTTGTAGACTTTTTCAATTTACATAGAAGCCGTGGGGGCATTGAATCTTCAATAAAAGAAAATTTAGCGAAAGACAATAGCAAGAACAATTGAAAACGCAGATTGTGGCGTTTTCGGGTCGTTCTTACAACAATCACTATTGTTATTACTGTTGTCTCCTGGCCAGAATTTCTATTGTTCAAGGTTCAGTGCCTTATCCGTTTGTTTGTGGCCATAACTCCACCAATCCTGGAGATACTTTAACCGGCATCCAAACTTGTCCCAAACATTTGGAGAGTAGATTGCTTTAACAAAAATTTGAGAAATCTCAAGCATTTTTTTGTCCTGGTTGCGTTTTATGAAGGTAGGTAAAATTTAGAAAAATCTTCACGGGTTTCTTTTGTCTCCTTCGGTTTTTAGCTGTCTGATTGGTCCGTGAAAATGAGGCTTTGGCTGTTTCGACCATGGGCCACGAGCAATCGGCTATGTACGACGAATGATTCCTATGCTGTATGACAAATTAAATTTTGGTGCTCTGGACATTGCACCAATAAACAATGACATCTATAGAAATGAAGGTGACTCTACTTTTCACTCCAGTGAACAGCAAGATGCCGTTTAGTAACACCTCTCTCTTCAGAAAACAGTTAATTTCTCGAATATCATTCGGCTTATCAAAAAGCAGTAAAATGGATGTTGTTCAGCATAGTCTGGGCCACTGAAAGATGTATAAATCGCAGTGTTTCCTTCAACGCTGGCTTCGCAAGTCCTAGTTCAAATCTTGTTGTTGATTTCAGAAAAGTAGATGTATCTCGAAAACTACTCGAAAAATATTCAATTTTTGTTTGTTCCATCTTTAGCCATGATTTGATTTACAACTTTGCAAAGTCTGATTGAAAAAGCTAGGCTAGATTTCCTGCAATCAATCAAGATCAAAGGGAAAGAGCGTTGGTCAACAGATTAGTCCACGCAGAAGGAGTTGAACGCTTTTGCAAAGAGTTTGGTTTTAGATCTATGGTCATTGTTGACTCTTGATGAAGAAATTGATAATTTTGGAATGCTAATGAAAGTCTCAAAAGACACCCAAAGTATGGTTTTGTGAAGTTGCTGGTAAAAGTCAGTAACTTTAATCAATAGATGCAAATAATACTTTTACGACTGCGCTAAGGATGCCTATTGAAACTTAGGTATGGTATTTCCAACAGATGATGTTCATTTGTTTGCCAATGGAAACATTTCTGAAAGTTATTTCAATTCAAGCGTGAGCTTTTACAAATGTGCTTCATAAGATGGTAATCCGTTGACCAAGGTTTCTCCCTTTCGCTGTTGAAAAATAAACAGAAACATAAAATTCAATTACAGATAATCTAGCCGAGCTTTTTTCAATCAGACTTTAAAGTTGGAGATCAACTACCTAGCTAAAGATGGAACAAGAACAAATCAAACATTTTTTGAATAGTTTTGGAAATAAATCCGATCTGAAATCAACAAAAAGTTTTGGATGTGCTTATTAGAGAGGGGTGCTTAATAGAGAGTGGGGCGAAATAGAGCTTTTACGGTACATATTGCTTTGAAGAAGGTTTAATGCAGAAAAACAAGAAAAAACAAAAAATGGCTTCTGTTGTGGTGTATGTCCAGGGTTCACAGGACTTTACAGTGATCCAAGGCATGTAATTAATGCGAAAAGGGAAAGTATCTGAAATGTACAAAAGTAATTTTTCTATTGTTAACGGTAGCCTCAGGTATGTCAAAACCCAAACATTTTTCAAATCAGACAATTTAGTGCTGAGAAAACATTTCAAGTCAGGCCTAAAAAGTGTAGTTCAGGCTTCTTTCGTAGCAAAGCAAGGTCATAAAAAAAACTAACTTTCAAATTCAAATTTCTTGGCTTGCACTCACTCGACTTTCATGATCTTTGTTTTGTTTGACAGATTAAACCTTGCAGAGTATGCAGTGAAAAGGTTGATTGAAATTTTATCTTTGGATTTGCAAATTTTGCGAATTCATCATGGGTTACCAAATGTTAAAAAAAACTAAAACTGAATCATGAAACGCTTCTTCAACATTAAAAATAAGAAATCTATGTTTCATTCTTGTAAAGCCTATTGCAGAATCACATTTAACCTATTGGCAGCACTTTTGCAAAAGGGCTAATTGTTATTGGTCAACATTTGAATTTGTACTTCTCGTGAAATTAGCTCTTTTGATCACCTCTTCATAATGTTATCATCTAAATGTGGTTTTCGTATGAATTTGCGGTGGAGAGCCAAAAAATAACCTCAAAATAATGATAAGACTAACAGAAATGGCCATAATGCTCAATGAAGCTTGATTTAACAATTTACGTTTGTTCATACTTACTAATTTTTGGCAATGTTGCTGAACTTCGACAAGACTGATATTTAGCAGGCTAAAAGTAGAGACACACACCTATTTTCATGGGACAAATCTTTTTGGACAAACCTACCATCAAAGATTTATCCTTGTTCAATTATTTGTCCCTATGTTTGTATTATGCGCAACTGCAACATCTACGCTTGTAAGGTATTTGGTACCAAGTTGGCAACATAATGTTGCACAAGAAAGAAAGTTAATATCAGAAGTGTAATCCATGTTTCAGGTACTGTAGCAAGTTTACAACTCTTTTATTAATTGTTTGCAAACTTGCATTGTAGCTAGGCCCAAGCCCTTTCTAGTATGAATTAATCAAAACGGCCAAAACATTGCAAATTCTCAAGGTGCTCATTTGGGGCAACGCTCTATGATCAACTGCTCTGTTTTGTTTGTCAGTTACCCAGACTCATTAAGCTTGCTTCTTCCAGGGTATATGATAGGCTTATGATAATATGCCAAGTTTTTGCAAAATTTTCTTTGACGTATCGAATACACACATAGAAAATGTCAAATGCATGGTAAACAATTAATTTAAGCAAATTGAGTCAAATCAGAAACTTTTAGAAAAACTTCACAAATTATCAATTGGGTTCCCTGATTGATAACTTGCAAAGTTTTCTAAAAACGGCCAAGAAATAGTTAGGAACCAGTGGAGAGTATTGTGCCTTGTGGAAATTGTAGAACATGTCTAATCACCACCAAATCTACTCTTTCAAGCTATTTTTCCCGATATTTATGATGAGACTTGCAGTCACCACGTCCTTAGGCCAAAATTTAAAATGGTTGAAAGCAACAGGCAAACTCACATGAGTTAGTCTTTTTGCCGGTAAACCAGCTTGCCTTTGTACCATCTTCATCATGGGACACAACAACTCCAAGTATCAGACGCATTTAATGGAATTTTAGACAAACTTCACAAATTATCAAAGGCCGTAATATTTGCTAGATTTGACTGATATGTTTTTCAAGAATCATAATCATCATGCTTACAGCACATTTTTATTTCTGTAGGACTCTTCAGTTACATCTGCTACAGGAGGAGCAACCAAAGATCTTGATGATTATAATCCATTTGCAGAACAAGCTTCCAGAAATCAACCAACACTTGCTGTTACCGGTGTAAGTTTATTTTGCATGATTCATTACAGTCCCTTTCATGTTTTTAGTTTATACCGCATCTACTATTTAAACTGATGATGATGTTTCTAGCAGAATGATCCATAAAGAATTAATATAACACACACCTATCATATGAGCTTTGTATCATTTTATCATGATTTAAAGTAACTCTGCTTTCCGCTCCAGTGAGCAGCAAGTTGCAAGACTACTCTCCTTAGAAAACAGTTAATTTCTCTAATACCACTCAGCCTTTCGAAAAACAATAAAAAGGATGTTGCTGTGCACAGTCTTCGCAATCGAGAGATGTATAAGTTTAAGTGTTTCCATCAACGCTGGCTTCGCAAATTATTTTTCAAAACTCTTAAGTTGATTTCAGGAAAGTGGATTTATCTCCAAAACAACTCGAAAATGTTTAGATTTTCTTTATCTACCTTGTGCGCCCAAATAAACTATACACTTTTCAGGCCACAATAAATCACACACTGCGCCTGTTTTTTGAAGATTTATGACTTGATCTTAAGCAGAAAGCCTGAATTAAAATGTAGGATCTTTTGCACATTTTTTTGGTTTTCATTTTTCAAAGCTATAAGCAAGTTTTTTTAAATTTTGGTTTTGAAAAACACTGAAATCGATCAAAAATGTCGATCAGATTTTCTGAAGGCTCAGTATGAATGGACAAAGAGAAAACGTTTTCAGGATGATTTGGGGATTTAGAAATTAATTAGTGTAGACTTCTCCACAAGCATTATTTCAAACATTAGCCTGTTGCGAAGTTCTGCAGTAGTTGCAATAAAGTGCCGCCTCAAAAGCCACCACAAAATCAAAAATTCAACAAGACTCCATGCTTTGCTGGTCTCATGACGCTTCCCTGTTGTCTTTCTAACCCCTTGACACAGGAACACAACCTGCACCAAACCATAAATTCAATGAAACTTCAAAGGAAATACATTTCTTTGGATCTCGTGCATTCGATTATAATTGATAAATTTTTAAATTCCCAAATCATCAGGAAAACGTTCTTTCTTTGTCCATTCATGTTGAGTCTTTAAAAAAGTTGATCGAAGTTTTTTTACCATTTTCTGCGCTTTCGAAATCGAAATTTGAAGCAACTCATTCATGGCTCCATAAATAGAAGACTAAAAAATGTACACATGATACTGGCATCTAATTCCGGATCGTAGTTCAAAGTTAGCTCATAAATCTTCAAAATCTGTCCAGTATATGATTTATCCGGGCCTGTTGGCAGTGGGAACTCTCTTTTTCCTCACCAGGTATGTATTTGCTGTTTCAGTCCCATACCTGTGACATTTGCTTCTTGCTATTGGATCATGGTGCTTGCTGAAACACAGACACGAAACCAGCCACAATAATCACCCAAAACAACCCAATGATATTTAAATTTTGAAGCTCAACAGTTTCTATTATCTTCTGTCATCATCTTCCACCGACAAATTTTGTGAATAATGCATGATTTTGTGATTTTGTGGATATTGTATCTGAGTAATAAACAATTGTTCTGTCACTGTCAACTTAAGAAATATCACAATATTTGGGGTCAAGAAAAGGTAAATCAGTGGCAAGGTCTACTTTATATAGACATCAAAGCCAGTCGTCTGGATGTACCATCACTCACAATATGGGTTATTTTGAACAGTCAGTCAACTTTTAGGTTGTTCAAACTTTAGTATCAGTATTTAGGGGTCAGCCACTGAAGGTTGGCAAACCTCTTCTTTGAAGTACTCGTTTGGAAATGATGATAACAGTAACTGACGCTTTTTCTGAGCTCTCATTTGCAAATCCTTTGTTCCCGTGAAAGCATATAGGACATGAATATGGTAATAAAACTTTACTGTATATTTGAAAGATTTCTGTGATGATTTTCAGGGAGCCACGACAGCAGCTAGCACCCAACCTGCTACAATTGAGCCTACAAGAGCAGCAGAACCACCGCCATCTTATACACCTTATCCTTCTGCTAACCAGGTTAGTGTTATTACGATACTGTATTGTATATGAAGGGCAGGGCAGAAAACCAACCCCCAAGATAGACAATTATCTGAAAACGATGTGGATGAAAATAGCACTGGGTAAAGAATACGCCTATTGAATGAAAATCAGTTCTCCATCAGCTGTACTTAAATAGAAGCGAGCTTTGAAAAATGGAGGTTTTGAAAACCACGGTGAAAAAAATCACTGATAACCAAAATTACAAACCAAAACTTACAGAAGAAACCAAGAAATTTGTCTGTTGGTGCATTTTTTCCACCTCGAATAACATTTTTTCGTGATGAAAATAATTGCATTACAAGATACTGCTACCAAATACGAAGCTTTAAAGATTTTATCGAAAATAGCGAAATTGGGATCATCCTAAGAAACGTTGCATTCAATTCATTTCAAATTGTGAAGATAAATAAGTTTGCACGTTAATTTTGATGTGTTTTGAGATAAAACTTTGTCGAATTCATGTATTCAACTCGTAAAAATGTTTAAACTGCAAAAGTTGGTGCAAAAAGGACTAAAAATTGTCCAAAATTAGATAAGTACCCTCCCCCTTGGGGGGCTTAATAGAGCTTTTACGGTATTCATAACAGCACGTTTGTTACTGAAAGGTAACTCTGTACAATATGAATTTGTTGATCTCTCTGATCATGTATCACTTTTTTTTCTACAAGCAAAGTGACCAAGATGCAATGAAAAAGCGTCAAGAGGTGAGGTGTTTGTCTTCTCTAACTTTTTTCTGAATGATATTTTAATCTTGACTATTTTCCTCAGATCCAAATCCAAACTTCTCCTTTGTTGAAGCTTGGTTCTTTTCGTTTTTGATTTTCAATCATTCAGGGAGGTCATCCTTCAGCAAAGGTTGCTTGTGATACCCTACATCATTTCAAAAATATGCCCTAATGCACTGCAAGGTTGAATTTCTTCCGAAAGTCCAAACATTTTCAATTTGAAATTAGATCGGTCTTGACGCAAATGCACAAATTGAAATTTCAAGACAGGTTACAAAATCAAATTTTGGTGATTTTCAAAACTTTTAATTGTTAGGCCACCTGGTATACAATGAAAATCGGCACAAAAGTAGCACCACATTTTGAGCTTGAGGCTAGTAAGAGGTTCTCAATTCAATACTATGTTCTATGTTCCACATATCATACAAAAGTCACAGAAATGACATAAATTGATCATCTATGACCTCCAAACATTACATTTTGGTTTTACTTTAATTTCGCAAAGTTGTCAAAAGTTTTGACTCTTATTTGCAGCCTTTCATTGCAATTTAGAACCCACCATAATTTCTAAAAGTAACAGTGGAATTAGATATATAATCTTTTATCTTTAGGAACTGGAGAAAAAAGCAGCTGAGCTGAGCAGAAGAGAACAAGAGTTAAAAACTCTGCAACAACAAGGTAAGCTAGAAGTCTCGTAGATTTGAATTCTTAAAAAGGTCGTAATTTCAGCAAATTGAATATCTTACTCAAGGGGCAAAGCGGAAAATAGTGTAGCATGAAGTCGGGCATCGTGCAGCATATATCAAGAGTAGACAAGTATAATGTTTGTCACACATCAATAATATTTCCACGCCGTTTACTCAGTTCTCATTTGAGATTAAAAGAGCTGCCTATGCCTCAGTTCTCCTTTGTTCAGTTATTTTAATAGATGTACACCGCCGTAGTTGCTTTGATGAAAGGGGTCATCAACAAGTTGGGGCCATCAACAAGTTAGGCTAAGCAATGGCTTCCTGATGAAATGGAAATGACAAAAAATATTCACTTTGACGGTATTTTTCGTAATCTGGGTGTGTCGGTTTTTAATTATTTTACATCAGGCTAGGGGAATTCGTACTCCTTGCATAACAGATTTTTCCTTGCTATATCAGAAACAAATACTGCTACAAATATCAGAAAGAAATACGGGTACAAATATCAGAAACAAATACTTGTACAAATATCAGTTCTTTGGTATCAATCGCGTTTCGCAGCTTGGGTTAGATTTGATATTTGTTGATATTCTTGTTTTATGATGAATCAGGGGGGCCTACCTTGTAGGAACTGTGTTTATTCCAAGTACTGTTTTCGTGATACAGAGTAATGGCTGTCCTGTCAAGATGACGTAAGAATAATTTTGTGGTTTCAACTTCCGGTGTTGATGTAATACGATATCAACTGTTATACGAGATGACCACAGGGACAGCGTAATTTTTGATTGGTCAACATTATCAGACGTCACAATTTGAAAATCACTGTAACTAAAGAAACTCTAGGGGTATGCAAGATCTCATAACTCCATTGTTCATTTGTTTCACAAGCGCGTCCTACGTTGCTGTGGCCAGAGCCCGTTGCTGTGGTAAGTAAACAAAGTTAAACTGGGGGGTCAGTATAGGAAAATACTGAGAATTAACTTTTTCAAATACTGGTTGTTCGCTTATAATCACGCAGTGTTTGTTATCTGACTTGTTTTGTTCATTTGAACTTAGGACAAGCGTTTGGACTATAAACACGCATGAAACAAACAAAAAAGTTGTCTAAATTAACTGTTTTGTTGTTTAAATGTTAATTCTGCAAGACTCTGCAAGTACTTTCATTCATTCAAAGTATCATAACATTTTGTTCAATAGCATTTGATATGCTTTAATTCTCCATAAGGTTAAGAATTTGCCTAATTTTGTGCATGGAAAGGAAACTGTAGAATTTGAATGAAGAGTGCATTTGAAAATATGAACTGACCTATTAATGTTATCACGGTTTCTTAATTTTCTGGAGGTGCAAACAGAATTTCATGAAAGCAGTTTCTCGTTAAAACGTGTATTATAGTAATGGTTGATGAAAATCTGAAATGGGTCGAGCAATTTAGAACTGTTAAGAACAAGATTTGTGGGGGACTTGCTTCACTGAAGAAACTGAAAAATGTTCTCCCTCAGTCGAAGCTATGTAGTGTATATTACGTTATTATTGAAAGTCACCTACGCTACGCAGATGTAATCTGGGGCAGTCTTCCAACAAGAAAACTCGAAACTCTCCAACGATTACAAAATAGAGCCAAGTCGATAATCGAAAGTGCCAGATTAAATGACAACTTGTCCTGTGATTGGCTGAACGTCAATAATCTTATTTCTTTTGATCGTTCAGTTATGACCTATAAGATTATGAATAAGCTAAGCCCTGAAAGCCTTTGGGATAAATTTGAGCTAAGATCAATGCACTCAAGCTATGTAACAAGAAACTGCCATGATCTTCAGATCCCAAGACTAAATACAGAACATGCAAAAAAGGGCTTTGAATATTAAGCTCTAAAAATATGGAACGATACGCCTGTTGATATACGAAAGGCCTCAACTCTCGGTTGCTTTAAAAAACAATTGAAAGCACACCTACTGGCTGATCAAAAACGTTAACTTCAATTCAAAACACGACCTCCTCGAAGAACAGCAATATTAACAATTTAGATACTACATTCCCTTTGAAATTATTTTTCTTTGTTTGTTTTATAAGATTGCATATATGTATGATTGGATGCTAAAGGGTTTATTTTTCGTGTATAAATATTTATTCATATCATATCATATCGTATATCATATCATTGATTGTTGTTCTCAAGACTCTCCAATTCTTCTTCCTTGAGCCCTGTTTGATCGAATCGACATTCAGAGGACTTTACTACTATTTCGAGGAAAGGATTACGTCCTGAAACAACTGCGAGGAAGAGTTGGGCGGGCCCCTGGAAAAAATGTATGCAATCTTATTTCGCAGTCATTGATCGACTTTTTAACGCGACCCCTTAGTTTGCATACAGTGTCACTTTTCACATCTGGTTGAACAGAGGCTTATGTAAACAAACACTTTTGCTTCACCTAGACCGCAACGGAAAGGACGCGCTCGAGATAATCTTCTCTTGAGATCCTGCTCACTGATTGGTTTATTTGCAGAAATGATATGCCCCTAAGTTTTCTTATGTTGCACATATCAGGACAGCAATTACTCTGTGTACTATGTCACGAAAACAGTACTGGGAAACACAGTTTCTTGAAGGTAGGCGCCCTTGGATGAATATGCAATTTTGCTAAAATTTATTATACTTCATGAGATAGATGAATTATACCAACTGTTTATTTTTTAGTTACAAGAGAGAACAACTTTCCTCCACTTCCAAAGAAGTTTTGCCCAAAACCATGCTTTTTCCACGATATAAGCATTGATATTCCAATTGAGTATCAAAAGACATGCAGAATGTTGTTTTATTTATGGCAATGTATGTATCATTCATGGTTTGATTTTCTTTCTCCTAATCTTTTGAACTGATAGTTATGTATCCAAGCATACCCGATGAACATAGAAATCATTCATCGTACATAGCCGAATGCTCGTGGCCCATGGCCGAAACCACCAAAGCCTCATTTTCACGGACTTGAAGTGGCGTAAACGTGCCTCGACAAGCCTTTGCCGATTTTGTCTATTGGAGAGGCAATAACTCCGCCAGTTCTGGAGATATTTTAACCGGTATCCAAACTTGTACTCCCAAACATCTGGAGAGTAGATTGCTTTAAACAAAATTCGGGAAATCTCAAGCAGTTTTTTGTCCTGTGTGCGTTTTATGAAGGTAGTTAAAGTTTAGGAAAATCTTCACGGGTTTCTTTTGTCTCCTTCGCTTTTCAGCCGTCTGATTGGTCCGTGAAAATGAGTCTTTGGCGGTTTCGACCATGGGCCACGAGCAATCGGCTATGTACGACGAATGATTCCTATGCTTACCCGATGTACTGAGCAAAGATCTGTTTGATTTTAACCGGTTTTGCTAAGGAGCCTAATTCTCAAAACAACTTTTTGAACTTTATGACACAGATTTGCAATTTGCAACCTCGCATGACCAAACCGGTTCTGAATTCGCGGAGTAATTCACTTCATTGGCCAAAATTTCTCTGAGGCAGGCAGACAGAAGACAGAAGGTTATTGAAGTGAGCAACTACAGTCCTTAAGTAATTTGAAAGATCTTTAGGGCAGCTCAGCCGTATACTTTTAGTTTTAAAGGATCGTTGATCAGTGAAAATGATATATATCTCTCGCTGATAAAGGCCCGCATCCTTTTTATCACTAGATAATCGCAACTGAAGCAAAGCTTGGGTTATAAAGTTCCTTCAGATATAGAAGACATGACATTAGAACGTTCCTTAGTCATAGAAAATGGGAAGTTGCTCTGTGAATTGTTAACTTTGTATCTGCATCTCTTGTTATCATTTTTATGCTGATACTATTATGTACCGGGTGTCCCAAAAAAATGTATACGGATTTGGTTGACTCCAGCGATGTGAATTTAGCTTCAGTCAATGTCTAATCACGCTAAAAATGTTCCTTGATAGTTAACTTGAACATAGGTACCTCGTTTGTTGGTATTTGTGCTTTGAGAGCAGACCTGTTAATCCTGAAAGCTCAAATTTGCCTCTTCCTGCAAACCAGAGCTTTAGCCTTTTGGCCTAAGCAAATTCTCAAGGCACAGCGTATAAATCAACGATAGCCTTGATGAAATCTGAGCAATATTTGAACTCGAGTTATTTTGTTGTCCAGAAGTCACCCTTTAGTCACCCATTGGGCAGTTTCTTAATTTTTCATTCATTTTAGTTCTTAATTTTGATGTGCTACAGGAATTTGCTTAGGCCAAAAGGCCAAAGCTCTGGTTTGCAGGAGGAGGCAAATTTGAGCTTTCAAGATTTATATTTCCACTCTCAAAGCACCAATACCAACAAACAAGGTATCTATGTTCAAGTTAACTATCAAGGAACAATTTGGGAGTGATTAGCCATTGGTTAAAGCTAAATTCACATTGCTGGAGTCAACAAAATTTGTATACATTTTTTTGGGACACCCGGTATAGCACTGATTCGAGTGTTTTCCCTTGCTTTTTAGTGTATTCTTTTGCATTGTTCTTCAATTTCATTTGCTCGCTTGCTTTGCTTGCCAGTGGTGGAGCCAATGGAGCTGAAACGTTTGGTGTCTCATTATTGTATTTTGTTCTCTTCATACCCTGTTCTTTCTTATTTTGGTACAGACCTATATACCAGGCGTTCAAGTAAGTTGCATTTTTTTTTTATGTATTCTCATAAAATTTACAATAACAAACAATTACAACATTACAAAACAACGGCGAAGGGAGCATGGAAATACATAACAACCCTAAAACCTACACTTAACATAGCGACAAATATTACAATACTACAAAAATGACTACAGTGGTGTCGCCCATTATGTCCATGTCGTCGCAAATTTGAATTTGTTCTCAAAAAGTTGCATTTCTTTCTATGATATGTTGACCCAGAAGTTTACCTTCTCACTTTTGATTGTAACGAATTCCATACATAAAACGAAGTAACTTTGTGCTTCTTGAAAACAATTTTCTTGGTTTAACAAACTTCCAATACGTATAATGATGTTTTCTGCACCCCTGTTTCATTATATCGTGATTCAACTATATATCATTTTTGTTTTCGGTAAGCATGCTAGATAATATTGATAATAATAATAATTACATTCTTTAACCCTATTACTACCGGGGGGGGGGCACAAAGTGCCCGCGGCCAAGTTTAATTGATGTAGTGTCGTCAGTTCAAAAGATAAAGAGCTGAAACTTTGCGACTTTTCCTAAAATTTCATTGACTAATTAAATTTTGTAATTTTTTTTCAAAATGGTAGATACTGATCATGTGACCAACCTCTTTTCAACACATGGTCAGCCAGACAATTAAAGAAGCGAGTCCAGTTTTAAAATGGATGATCGTAGAACATCGAGAATACCAGCATTCGATAGCTCTCGATGAGAGCTTTCAGATGATGTATAGTTTTATCAATTTTTGATGACGTCAGCAAATTTAACGTTCATGACGTCATCAAAGTTTATGACGTCATATAAATAATAACAAATGTATTAGATAATCTTAAATGGTCAAAATTGGTTCTATTGATTGTTATCAACAATTTTAAGGCATTTTAGAGTATTTTCATCAGTAAATAGGGGTTTAAATGAAACAATGACAAACTGATGCAAATAAATGATGAATATATGATATAAATAATGAGCTTAAATTGACATTACATTGCCAATTTTTATTTAGTGATGCTTTGGGATACATCCTAGTAGCAGTATGAAAGAAATTATCAACTAAGAACTTAAATATTGCCAATATTGCTAATAGTAAGCAAAAAGTGCAATTTTCCTCAAATATGACGTCATAGTGACGTCATGGATGTAATGAAGAATTAATAAAGTAGCCTATTGTGTAGATTTTGTTCCTATACACCATTGTACTAAGTTTCATCCTCATATCTGCAATATTGGGGAAGTTACGGAGGGGGGGCACTTTGTGCCCCCTTAAGGTTGGCGTAGTGTATAGCACTAGGCTAATTAATGCCAACCATTATTAATACAAAAATGTAACCTAGATATAACCTAAATTTACAATAATATCTTTACACAATCTACAGTTGCATGAACAATTCCAAAACTTAATTTCCCTTTTAAAATACTCTATAGATCGGGACTCTTTTATATGCAATGGCAAATCTCGCCAGAGATTCTGTCCCAGAAAACTCACAGTTTCTAACCCATAGGCTGTAGTCCTAGGTTTGCGTGCATAGATGTTGCTCGTAACTCTTAAGTTGTAATGTATTCCTCTCTCCGCGAAAATTTCTTTCATAAAACAAGGATTTAGATTCATCCTTGTTCGGTAAATTTCAGTGACAAGCAACTGTAGATTTCGTTGATGAATGGAGACTGAATGGTCTGTAATTAACAGTTCTTCAAAACTTGAGGGCCGATCATGATACGATATTCGTGATGCTCTTTCGTGAATGGAGTTAATTTTTTGCGTTAACTCGTCAATTATGAAACATCCATAGCAATGGACAGTAGCTAAATTGTGACATTAGGAAAGCTCTCATGACTTTCCTAATTTTTTCTTCAGGCATATACGTAGAGGCCCTTGCAAGAGCATGTAGCTTCTGGCTTGCTTTCGTACACACCATGTTCACGTGTTGCTTGAAATTTAGCTTTTGGTCAATTACAACGCCTACAAATTTTTCTTCTTTACTCTCTTGAATGACAGAGGAACCATCTCTTATTGAGATTTCAGTTTCTTTCTCGCCAACTACAAGGAGATGGCATCTCCTCGTTTAGTTCCATGCAGTTTTGTTCAAACCAATTGCTCAGTTCAACAGTATCATTTTCTAGTTTTAAAATAACTTCCCATAACTCTTGATGAGAACAAAAGATTGTCGTATCGTCTGCATGATTACAGATTTCAGTCTCATTCAACTAGAGGAAAATATCATTGATAAATGTATTGAAAAGAAGAGGCCCCAGGACTGATCCTTGGGGGACGTCTAATTTCATTTTTTTCCAAGAGCTGAATTAACCATTTATTTTGACTTGTTGTCTTCTACCTGCTAGATGACTGTACACCATCAGGAGTCACGAAGAAATTAACACTGATATGCCTTAGATGATCTCTTCCCCCTACCAATAATGACACTGAATTCATATCTTAAGTATGTTTTTATCAAGAATTGCGCAGTGAAAAGTATTCAATGAGAAGATAAGCATACATTTTACAGAGACTACCGGATGAGCTGCAAAAAACGTCCACTTTTGAACCGGCATAGTACCCAGAGTACGCGATAGGTTTGAATGAATAGAATTCTACTTAATAGCCCAGAAATTGAAGTGTTTTCACATTTTCTCGCGTTTTTATGAGCACTGAAAATATGGGTAAATTCGACTTTACGAAAACTTCATGGTTGCGAAATGCCCGAAAAAGAGCCAAAACATTTCAAAGGATCAAATCATGAAGAAACTCCCCTCACAGAATGATAAAAAAAGTATGATTTTTCACTGTTGAGAGATATCGTCTGCATATTTTTGCCATGGGATTGAAGTCTTCAATGTTTGTTTGAAAATCTATTTCTTGTAATTCCTGTGAGAGGTGAGATTCCTTGCAATTTTATCAAGTGTTTTACGTTCCTTTTTAGGCATTTTGTAACCAAGAAATTTTCGTTACCTATATTTCCAGTGCCCGAGAAAATCGCAAAAATTGCTTAGTCTTTCGTATTTGAACTAGAATTGGAATCATTTAGATCCGCCAAGTACCGTTGATGCTATCAATTTAATCAATCTATCTTACTATCAATCTAATCAATTAATCAATCAATCAATCAATCTCCGAAAGCGGTTTCTGGTTCACCTGCTGCTCTTTTAATGTCCTGAATCCTGATAGCAGCTCACTTTCTTTCATGGTTTACCACCAAGGAAATGCTTAGAAAACTATTTTTGGTACAGCTAAACAATAAACCTTTTCACAATTAAGTTCAATTCGAGGTGACCGATGGCCGAACAGCAAGAATCTGCACCATGCCTAATTTGATGCAATTTACGCGTACACAACTATTCTGTGCGTTGCTGAGGGCAATGCAGTCTTTTGCGATTTAGCTCCACACCATATCGAGAGGAGGGATGCATTCTGCGTGGTATTTCAAAAGAACTGACGTGAATGTGAAAGGATCTGCCAGTAATGTTTGCGGTCTCTTGCCAATAAATGAGCAGATCATATCTTTACTTCTTAAAAGAATATCATCTTTAATATTTTGTGCAGTTGATTTCCTCAATAGTTTTAATTATATTTCGAACAAAAAAAGGAATTGATTTATTCTCTAAATGGACTAACAAGTCATTTATTTATTTCAGAAACGACAGTTCTTTCAACTTCATGCTCTTTTTCGTCGTTTTCTTCTTCCAAATTGTCCTCACAATCGTGTATGCTCTTGGAATTCCTTCATTTGGAACTTGGTATGTTCTTTCAAGTTTTCTCATCATTTCTTATAGAATAGTGAAATTTTATATTATTTTGGAAATTAACAAGCCATGTTTTTGTGACAAACAAGTCATATCAGGTGTGTTTAAGCTTTATGTTGCATCAGAAAGATTTTTTTGGAGAAATTTGGTCTGTTGAAATTTATTATTTCTTTCCATTTTTATGAAACGGAGGATGAGGCAAGCGACCAAAATCATTGCATAAACCTTCATAGTAATACCGGGAGTGTCAGAAAAAAGGATCCCCGCTTGGAAGGCCACCGCTCCATGAATATCAAAGCAATAATATTGAAAACTGTCTTGTTTTATTGTCAATATCTTCAATTAGGTTCAGTAATTCACCCGGCCTTAGTCGGCCATTCCTTCCCGTCGATATGGGTGATTTTCTGCAGAAAGCCCCTTCCAAAAACCCGCATAAACGAATGAAAACAATGAGCAAATTTTCCTTCCTAAAATTGATGACACTCACATAAATTCACGTATTTTGTCCTCTTGGGAGAATGGAATCCCCTTGAATAGGTCATCGATTCCAGGGGGAAGACTTGTTCATCCTCCCAAGAGGATAGCACCTGCTTAAAGCGTCCACAAATCATTGCTGTAAGGCAATTGTAAGGCAGAAATGTAAGGGAAATTTGTTCATGATTTTGGGCACGTTTTGAAGGTTTTTTGAGGAGGCTTTCTCGAGAAAATCCCTCATAATTTCAGAATGGATTGGCCGATT
Organism: Aurelia coerulea; assembly: GCA_039566865.1. Classification (NCBI taxonomy): domain Eukaryota; kingdom Metazoa; phylum Cnidaria; class Scyphozoa; order Semaeostomeae; family Ulmaridae; genus Aurelia; species Aurelia coerulea. The sequence goes on from CM076950.1 coordinate 63,460, forward strand.
TCCATCAGGTAGATTTTATAGTAGATTTGAACATTTCTACCATTAAACTAAATATTTGCCGATATCATTGTCTTGATATCCAGGGAGCCGTGACCTTTCAAACGGGGATTCTTCGTTCTGTCTCACCCGGCATTATTTGACATTCTGTATTAAAGTATTTCAGGTGACGTAAAAGGTTAAAGACATTTTCAAATATTTTCGTCTTGACTAATTACTTTTTTAAGACTTGAAAATGTCTACGTCAACTGGACTTGTCAAATACTTTAGATGGAATGTCAAATAACATTAAGGGTAATGAGTCCATGTAAGTCCAGCGACTTTGCTATTTTCACGTGATAATTCATGTTATCACTCTACCATGGAAATCAACAGGTAGCCAGCTCTAATATAAGCAGAGTGATGACTTACTTGCGGTTGCGCTTCCAGAGCTGAGCCCGAAGTCTCACAGCAGGCAGCCTCGTTGTGAATTTAAAATTTTTAGTTTTGCATGTGATCAGTTAAATTCTGCCAATCACAGTGCACTCTTGGGGCTCTTCATCAGCATCGCGTCAGCACATATTGACAAGAGTGTGTACGTGGCTGTACTTGGACACATTGCCTTTAATATGAAGGTATATACAATGATTGTCGTCGCTTGCCTCATCGTCCGTCTGATATTCAAATTGCGTTTTCCACCGAACTGCAGGGCCGTAGGAAGTCGCTTCTGATTAGGGGGGGGGGGGGCAAGTGTTTTTAAAACGATACAGAACAATACATCTATTCAATGCTTGTGACGCAGCACCATTGTTTTCAAAGTTATTGGGGGGCTTACGCCCATTGCCCCCCCCCCCCCCCGCTTCACACGGGCCTGCCGAACTGTCCACTCTCGATATTTGTATATGATTTACAATTTACGATTTTATGATATAGCTAATTTGATTATTATCATCATTATTGTTAATTCTTTATTTAAAGTAGGTTGATATACAACAACAAATTTAAAGCTAATTAAGGCCTACTAAGCTAGTTAAGGCCTGTAAGGCACATCATTGGTTACAAATATGCCCTTCATAAATTCAGGGTTTAGATTTACTTTTGTCTTATAAATTTCGACCATGAGCAACTGTAGGTTTCGTTTATAGACTGTCACTGAGTTGTCCCTTTCCAGCAATGCTTCAAAATCATACTCGTAGTCTCTGTATGCAATTCACAGTGCCCTCAAATGCATTTTATTTATCTTGTTATTGAAGTTCCTTGTCGTGAAACATCCACCCTAGGGGACAATAGTTAAGCTGGGACATGATAAACGTTTTCATTAGTAAAAGTGTTTTGCCAGTTTCCATGTATTTTGAAATCCTAGCTAGCGCATGAATTTTCTGATTGGCCTTCTTACAAAGAGTACTCACATTGTGGTTTGAAAGTAAGGTGTTTGTCAAGAGTTACCCCCAACAACTTTTCCTCAGTACTTTCCTTTATTTGAGCGTTGTCAAAATGTATGGAGGTATCAGTGCTAGATGCGCTGAATGTCATTAAATTACATTTTTCTTCGTTTAATTTCATGTAATTGTCTGGAAACCAGGTAATTATTTTCTGCCTTTCCTTGTCTAAGCTATCAACTACATTTTGTAATGATTTATTACAAGCATACAGAGTCGTGTCGTCGGGGTAGTTACAGATCTCAGTGTCAGTCACGGAACGTGTCAACCCCATAAACATATCATTAATGTAGATTTTGAATAAAAGGGGTCCCAAGACTGATCCTTGCAGTACACCTTAATTGATACAAATGGTGCAGACTATTGCCACTATGTAAGACAGTGCAAGCCATGTTTCAATTTATTGGTCGAGAAACATTGTGTTTGTCATGGTTTAGAAGTTTTTATGTGCATGCATGAGAATCTAATTGAAGCCCTATTTCTGGAACTTTGCGAAACACCATTTTACTGAAATCCCTTGTAATTATGGAATGGAAAGATGAACCCATTTCGACCTATTTCGACCCAATAAACTTTCTTATCTAAGTTAGCCTTTCTTCTATGATTGGCAAACACCATACCCTCCTTTTGTTCTGACTCACCCGTTAGGTACACTATGATTAGGTTTGATTAGGTTTGATTTGATCAATCTGACCTCATCTTATTTATTACCAGTGGATGGATTAATGCAGGAAAAGCATTCGACGCAAAAAATAAAGCAGTGGCAGCCATGATGTTTATCAGTGGAGCATTTTTCACAGTGCTTGTTATCTTCAAAATTATCCTTCTTAAAAGAGTAAGCAAACCTAATTTCAGTTCAAGTTCCTTTTGAACGTTAGATTTTAAATTTCAAATTTGTATAGAAACATCATTTTCTGGGAATCTTCATTTGGGTGATATTCTTGGAGATGAAGTCCTTGCTGTTTATTTGAAAAGGATCAATTATTCTTCGATGAATTATTTTTCGATCAATCTCACACTTATTTATCAAATATTCTGCTCGCGGTACTATCAACCTTTGAAATGCCGAAACTGACTTGCATGTTCCTTTCATGAAAACTAGTAATGAACAGGCGCATTTCGTGGAGCGCAGATCTTTTTATTCATCTAAAATATCACAATACATGCTACATCTACATCCTAACTATATTTTCTAATTACTATACAACGATATAACGCTACAGAGACGGGACCACTTGGAGCAAAAGATAATGACTACCCCATGATCTTTAACATATAGACATCAAATAGCTAAAAATTAAGTTAGCAACGATTAACTACTGACAAATGCTGGAATATGTTTCACATTGGATGTCAGGGCCAGCATAGGAGAATGATGTTGAACAATAGGAACCCCAGACGAAAGAACAACAACGAGAGCAATTGCTACCACCACTGATCCCCCTCCAGAGTGATTACATGATTACATGATTACATGATTACATGATTACATGAAACACTAGACTGATTACATGTTCATAGTTATCCCTATTGATAGACTGATGGACGCTAGAACTACAACTCATGTCCATATGCTTCCAGAAACGGACACTGCCTAAATCACCTCCTATTTTTTTCTCAAACCACCGACCCTAAAGTACTGCAAAAAGCGGTTTTTGAATTTATCTGCAAAACAAGATATCTTGTTTATGGACGCAAAATATCTCCTGATTTCACTCGCCACTTCGAGATTTTGATCGTTGCAGCCGTTCAATGGAACGTCTGTTCGTTTCCATTTGGCGGGAAGTGTAAATTAAAGAAGAATCAGCCAATCCAATCAAGTTATGTCAAGTCTTGCATCCTGATTGATCCTGTGCCCCGCAGGAAGTATTTTGCCCCGCAGGAATTATTTTGCCGTTTTGAGAAGAGTTGAGAAAAAAGACCCTCACTGAACCGACAACATTAACGAGACGAACGAACGAACGAACGTACGTTGAGAATCCTTGTGTAGCGAGGCTACCAAAACACTAGCTTCGACAACCCGGAAATCTGTGCTATCCCCAGATGCAACGTGAATAGCACTTTTGCATTCGACTGTGGCTTATATTGTTTTCTGTCTTTTCACAGCAGCATTACACATTTATAAATGTCAGCAAATTTCTGTCCAGCCTGCAAATGGAAGGCCTGAATCCTAGCATTCGATCCATTGTCAGGTTTCGCCGCACTAAAGCCGTTACCTGACCATGCAATGTTTTATCATGTTAATTATTCATGTTGGTGGGGTGGTGAATAAGTTAGAGGGGAATTGGTTGCTTTCAACGCATACATCGAAATAACGACGCACCATCTCGCTCTAGGTACACAGCATATATCGCACAACTGGAGCAAGTTTGCATAAAGCACAAGGGGAATTAGCACGTGGAGTAATCAGCAACAAGAACGTTCAAGCTGCTGCTGCGGAGGCAGCTAGAAGTAGTGTGCAAGCGCAAGCAACCCGGTATTAAACTAAGAAACTCAGATGTAGCTGTCTTCTCTAAAAACGTCATCCTTTGTGGGAATAATGTCGCTGAATGGCTAAGACTGTAAGTGAACTGCTACTATGATTTGGTTTGCATTTTTGTGAATTCTTTTGTCGTAAATGCGGCAATGACTGTTGTTTTCGACAATTTATTCACACTAGAATCTTCACTGTTTATGATAATGTAGAGTTATTGAAGCATTCCCCGTCCTTTATTTAATCAGACAGATTTCTAAGTTGGATCCTTTCCATTTATTGGTTGTCTAATGTATTTGGGATCCAACATATTTCGTAATTTAAACAGAGACATTGATAAATAAATCACTCGATCACTCCATCATTCAATCACTTGATCTCGATCGCTCCATCATTCAGTCAATCAGTTACTCAATGATATACCTAGTATCCCAAAAATAGTTCCTGCTTCATGATGGTGGGGACTCCCTCGATGAGGAATACAAAAATTCGGTTGACAATTCGTTCATGACTTTGACGTCCCAAGCGGGCGGAAATTTCATTCACAAGAGAAACCTTTGCTTTGTAATTGAATAGAATTTAGATTTGAATTATTGTTGATTGAGTGAATTAGCCTAGGTGTGAAGAATTGAAACAAATAGGTCTCAGGAAAAACTAGTTGCTGCTGTTATCGTTGCCTTGTGCCAACTGGGAATTACGAATGGGGATTTACTGTTTCACGATTTCACGGTTTAGAACAAAACTGTATGCCTTTTCTTAAGTAAGAATACTTTCTTTATGTTTTTCAGTTGCTTTCTCGACCTGACATATTATGCAATAATGCATTTTTCTGTGCTCGACCAGCTCGAATTGAGTGGCAAAGTACGAATTTAGTATTTTCTCCCAAGACCTATTAGATTCGATTTTCAGACCTGGAGTTACGCAATTTTAATATCCTCGAGTTCAAAGAAAAGGGGTGTGATTTTTCCAAAAGTTAGGACGTAAACATACATTTCTGAAAAGGCCTAAGTTTAAGGTACCATAAATCATCAACCAGTGGACCGATTTTAAAAATGTTTGTTTCGTTTTGACCCTCAGGTATCTGAGAACAAAGCTACACTAATCATTTGACTCAAAATGAGATTTCATTTTTAGCCTTAAATTAGATGCCCTGGATCACAGTGCGTCGTCAAGGCAATGAAACAAAGTGTCAACCCAGTTTTTGTGTTCCTAATCCAGAGATTCCCCCTTCACGATGATGAAGGAAAGGCGTACAAATCTCTCTGATTTTGTCTTCAACATGAACATGAAATTTTAGAACTAATAACTCCATCTTCAGATGAGTGATTCTTCCTACGATATGCCAAACTGTAAGTTGAAATGTCAAGCATGTAACTAGAATGAATAGAAATTGCAAGATAGCTAACTTTTTGTCTGCGTTCAATCAAACGCCAGATTTTTTTTGGGACACCCGGTATATCATGGCATTTTATTTGCATCTTCTAAAATTGCCTTAGTTACCTCTTTCAAGCACGAATTTCCCTTCTTATAAACATACACATTTCATTTTTATTTAAACAGAAAATTGCAGATTTCGTTTCGTTCTAAATTAGATGATTGTTTTCTGTTGCCCACATATTCCTTCATAATACATCTCGACCTTTTTAAACGTTCTCTTTCGAATATGCTGTGGGCCTAGTCCACTGCGGAAAGGAACCTTCGATACTTAAAGGGAATAGACATAAATAGCTATATCTCGCAGCCGCTATAAATGGGCCAAAGAAGCGCCCACAAACCCATTGTTTCTTAAGTTGTCGAGTACAATGGATTATATTTTTACCTGGCCTGGCCCAGCTTTTAACAATGTCGATTCCCTTTAAGGGTCAGTGGTTGATGGGGTTTAGGATCGCTCGAGTGTTCACATTATACCATTTTAATCTATAGTACTTGGGAAAAGCAGACCGTCAAGTATCTGTTAGTTGAATTGAAGTTTAGCAAGATCTACAATCGCTTTTCGTCTAAGTTTTTCAGTGTGGTTTGTGAAAATATTCATCTTACTCTTTATATTTTGGTGTCAAATGATAAAATATGTGATTTAGAATTTGTTGATTGATTGGTTGCCCTATTCATGTTAAAATACATTTTTCACGAAGCACTCGCCCTTTCAAACTGATCAACAGGAAATCATACATTAAGTGAACTTTTAGTTGTGTCATAGTGGTTGTGTGGGCTGTCATGAATGTAACAGCAAATTACAAATATCTTTGCTTCAAAAGACATTGCTTAAAATACTTGAATTAGCTCATCTTTATGTTATTTTACATGTGGTGCGGTCAAGGCATCATCAAAATGAACACTGCACATTTAGAAGTTTAGTATTTTTGTTTCAGTAATTAATGTATAATGATTGAACTGGAAAAGATTTGAAGAAGGGAATTTACAACAAACAAGCTAGTTTTCAATTGTATTCCTTCTTTTAGCAGAACCTGCCAAAGCTTTAATTTGATCCCGAGTGTTGTATCCTAAACCATAATTGTGTTTTTGTTTATTTGCCATATATTTGCCATAGCTGGTTTTAATCGTTCGTTAATTGGTGTCTCTCTTTAAACCTTGCATCCAGCCAAAGGGCAATAAAGCTTTAAATTAGCCATAAATTAATGAACCCAATGGCATTGAAGTCGTGAGATCCAACAGGATAGAAAAGGGGACACATTTTTATACTGCAAAATCTTCTTTCAATCATTGAATTTTATCATAACGTATCTTATACAGCAGGTAAAGTATATCATATATTTTCAAACAACATCTGCGCACTGCGCTTACTATTTTCAAATATTTGTATCATTCGTACACTGAAAGAACTTACAAAAGTAGCGATCACAACCAATTAATACATACGAGAAATTGTGCCAGCCATTGAAGCATCTATAAATCATTATAAATCTTTAAATCACAATTGATTAATAATGATTAGTCAATCAGTTATAAAAGATACAGAATCATCTTACGAGTGATTTTACCATAAACTAGAAAATCATTTGCCATACACATATCTTTTATAAGAAACTAAGAATCTTGGCCGGTGCTGAAAGTTTCTTAACATTATCAGTTCTGTGCCCATGAACATTTCAAAACAAGGTGTTTAAGCCTTTCCAATGTTTAGACATAACTCAAGTACTCTCCGAGTAATATGATACTGGAAGCAAGTGAGAATAAAGAAAAATATGGAAGAGTTTCTTGATTTTTTGGCGATCTGAGAGTCCGAGTTTCTTATGAAAAAGTACGTGTAATCAAATCATAAAACTATCCATCCATCTGCCTGTCAAAATCATTCAAATAAGGATATCGAAATCATAATGATCATCATCAACTAATCCACTCGAAGGAATGACTTGCTGTTCATCATATGAAATGTGTTTTCTTTGGCCAAATCAAATCGAGCTCTTCTTCTTTTACTGCCAACGAATCAATAGTTGTTGTTGTTGTTGTTGCTTTTTTTGCTTTGCCCGGATTTAAAATCAAGCTGCATCCCTCTTTTTCCGGCAGTTTCTTACATGCCCGGTATTTCTTCAAATGGTTCTCAAGGTAGCTTAGAGGTGATGCTCCTTGAGATAAAGCCTGAAAATGAAATTCCTTCAATGAGAAGTCTTTGCCCAGATAATTTTGCGTTTCATTGCGATATCTCCATATATCGAGTTGCCCAATCATGTACGCCGTGGCTTGTCCAGGGTTGCTTTGATAACGTAAGACCTCCTTCTCCGCGATGTCAGATTTATCCCAGGCATACTCTGCGAATAGATCAAGGGCTCTTTGACGTGTGAAGCCTTTGTAGTGAAGTCCCGTGTCAACAACAAGTCGAAGTGCTCTCCATATCTACACAGATAAATTTAAATCAATCAATCCTTCTAACGAAAGCAAGCTGTGACATACCCTGGGTACCAGACTCTCTGGTACCCAGGGTAGCTGTGACAGAAAATGTACACAACAATATGGTGTGCTATACCATATAAAGTTAAAGTACCCTCTGAAGCGAAAGACAAAGGCATTCAATATATTCTCGTCAACTAATGCAAATGTTGGCACAAACCTATACACCCATATCGAAACATACCGGGTGGACCGAAACAGTCCATGATAAAATTTGACACTAAAATGATCTAAAAGACTGATAATGTAATTTGTATTCAAAACGATACTCGGCAATTTCTTTCTTGATATTTCAGCGTAATATTTGTTGGCTATGAACAGACCGCACAGTATTCATCAAATTTCCAAAAAGGGCCAAGAAAAACAACAAGGAAGTCCTTGGAAATGACTTGAAAGATAAGATAAGCAAAGATTGTTGATTTAGCAAAAAAGTTCAGCTACGAATATAACGTGCCTGCCATTTCAGCATGCCAAATTTTTGCATTTCTTCTCCGTTGTATGTATCTGTTTGTTGAGCAATTAATGGATTTTCAGCATACAATGCCCATCCTTCTGTGAAAGCTGTGTAATAAGCCTGATTATCAATCCATTTTATGTTACCACCACATTTGTCTTTAAAGTGTTCCACGTTGCCTTGTACCTAAATCAATCAATGAAACGATCTGTAAGGCAATTTAACATGACTACAAAATATGCTTTTATTCGATTCCATGATGTATCGACAATGTTGTTGGCAAATTGTAAATGTTGGAACGATAAATTTCATTGAGGACAATACGCTTACTTCACTTCATTTGTCTGTCACAATCACATAAGGTGAGACTTGCAAGCCTTTTGGAAAGGCACTCTATTGTAGCTGGAGAATACAGGTTTTTTTATAACAAACTGGTTTATAAGAAACTAGTACTACGATGGTCGATGACCAAAAATTTAAGAAACTCTAGTACTACGCTCAAGAACAGTTAAGAAACTCTTAAAATTCAATGTGTGTATGTCTCTTTTATTATGTCTCTCTAAAAAAGGTACCTACATCTTTTTTTAACTTTTAACTGCAAAAAATTGGTAATTTTTTGCCTGAATGTGCATGTCTAATTCGTGATGACAATGTCAATGTAAAATGGAAGTCCTTTGTCGAGAAGAAGCCTCAAATTTGAACAATATTGCAATTTTAGGCAAAAAAAATAAGAAACTAATCAAGAAATTTTTACTACTAAAATGCCGAAATTTTCATGCGAAATTAAGAAACTTTTAGTACCAAGTGCTGATCCAAGTTTCTTATAAAAAAAACGTGTATGCTCATAAAAGTTGCAACATCATCTCTACACAATCAACATACAACTGCAGAACGATTCCACAGGGAGCATGGAATTTCAACACAACCCTGCGGCAATTAACTCCAAATCTATCTCATAATAATGCTGGGTCAGACCTTTAAAAGAAAGATCAAAACCTGGACGGGTGAACAGTGTAATTGTAAAATTTGTAAGTAGCCTGTCCATTATATTATGTAGCTTGTAAATACTAATTCTTATAAATCTTTGTAAATTATATTGTAAATAGTTGGTATTAATTAGTTTTCCTACAACTATTGTCACACCAACTTTAAATAATGATTATGATTTGATTTGATTTGATTCAGGTTCTCTGTCATGACATCCAGAACTCATACTCCATCTTTTGTTTCCTTATTATCATTGTTATCTGTCAAGTTAGAAATTTATCAGAAGATCAGTTTCTGGTAATAGTGTTTATTTGGAACCTGATCCCCCAAGCAGATAAAAGGTGGTGGTGAAAATATCACATAGAAATGCACTGTACCTGAGTATGGTGGCCAGGTCTAGCCTCGTGTGCATTCACCGAGTATTCTGAGAATTTAGGCCCAAGATTCTTCAAGAAAAATGGAATGTTGTAAACACAGTTTGTAGAACATTTGGCATCAGTGCTCTCGTAACTTTGTGCTGCTCTGGTTGGAATGAAATCTGGTTTTAAGTCGACAGGACAATTTGGCGTCGTGTGTTTATCTCCAGTGAAGTAAAACATATTCACAGTCTTAGGATCCAACATTGCCATTGCCTTGAAAAATAAAACATATGAATTTTTTAGGTTTCATTTACAATAATCACTCATCATTCATCAACAGCTCAGCAGCAAGATCTATGATAAATTATCAGCTAAGCAACGCTTCACACATATTCAGAAAGATTTTTGTTTCCCTGTGATATCGTATCCCCCCCCCCCCAAACGGTGAAGTATTGAACGCTCAATTACAACTACACTTACTTTGCTTTATCAAATTGCGCTGCATGCAGTACGTTGCAGTTTCATAGATCATTGCGCAGCAGCTGCAACTCTTGGGAACAATACAAACGTTGACATGGCGCGCATAACTGAAATACTTACAGTGAACATTTGATGGTTTCCGCCAATAGGATGCTTAAATTTTGTAAGTTGTGAAAGCAATGTTGAGAATTTTTGATTACAAAGTCCAACTTTGTAATCTAAGAGGGGGCTCCAGGTCAGTCAGAAAGAAAGAAAGTAAGAAAGAAAGAAAGAAAGAAAGAAAGAAAGAAAGTCCGTGACGCTCGTTAAAGCGATTGATTAACGTTTTATCTCTGCTAATTGGCACTGGAATAAAGAAAGCGCACAGAAAGCGCATACAAGACAGAAGTTTCCCGCGATCCTATAGCAAAATTTGACGTCGGCTTATTTCATGTTAGACAGATTTGACACCATAAGATGGATAAATTACCATGATGTTTACCCTGGCACAACAACAAATTTACCCAGAATTGGCACGTTCTTGACTTCATTAGCAGCTTAATTATGTTAAAACAATCGTTTTCTAGAACGAATGCATCATTAGCCACTTATTGATAGTATTCATTATGCAAATAAGTCAAGTTTAGAGGATGATGTAACCGGCGGCCTGCACAGAGGCTAGCATTCGCAGCATCACCGAAGGTAGAAGGACCCTCCTCCTACACAGCTACGTATGCAAACGTCGCAGGTGAAGTTGAGAGGCAAGGTGCAGGATCCCGGCAAACAATGGCCCCATTAACTGGGGGAAGGCACGTGATCACACTGAACCAAAACATCTTCATGCATATGATTCTGCACAGAGGTTATTTTCGTGACTACTTGTCTCAAACTAGATGCCCGCAAATAGAAACGTTCTGCAGGGTTCTGCATAAACATAAGCAATTTTGTATTATCGGAAATCTCACATGACATCCTAATTTGAGACATACAAGGCGCTTAACTTTGTATGGAAGTCGACTTTAGGAGCAACACTCACTGTAGCTAAAAACAACATCAGCGATCATTTAGGGTTATGAAGAAATCAATTTTCAGATTTTCTTATACTTGCTTAGCTAAGGACGGACTTTGTAATCATCCAAAAGGATCTTATGTTTACTTCAGCCAAGACGAAGGACCATGGAAGGACAAACACGTATTTTTTTCTATAAGAAACTAAGAATTTGGCCCAGTACTGAAAGTTTCTTAAAATTATCAGATTTTAAGTACTCGGAGTTTCTTTCCCTAGATTTTTTCTTCCCGTAGGCTTATGCCAATCTTCGTGTTCACTACCTGTTCCCTTCGTGAACATTGCAAAACAGTCGTCAAACAGTAAACAAATCCGTAAACTCGCACGTGTCGGGGCACAGTGATCCAGATCAGAGAAATTATGGAATAAATAGGAAAAAATAAAGTTTCAAAAAGTTGCAACATTTAATATCCTCGATAAAAAGGGGGTGTCAGGGGTCAACACAAAGCAAAAATTTTCGAAATTGGACCAATGGTTCCGTCACAATGATTTTTTGAAGTTTGGTGAAATGACATGTTGTTGTTTATCATAGCACTTCCGGCAAAATTTATTGTTTTAGCTTAACTTTAAACTTTCATAGCTCCGCTCATGGTTGTCCGATTTTTACAAACTTAGTTTCATTTGAAAGATGATCATCTACTTGTACGTCACATGTAACTTGTTTTCACAAAAATCATACTAAAGCATGGGTAACCGGACACACATTATGCTTTGTAGTTTTTGAGAATTTCGTGACAAAATAGCCACTCAATAGTAAAAACAAAAAATTCAAGTGATATCAAGTGTTAGCTATAAACATATAAAAATACTACAAGGTCTTGGGAAGATTTCTGCCAAAGGGTTTGTTCCAGATCGTTTTAGTTTTTTTTCAACAATTTTTTGAAAGATGCTACCAGAAGTCCTGATCTGCAAGCTAAGCTTAAAAGAATTAATGTGGAATCCCTCATTTTCACAATTTTTTCACACAGCTATAGAAGCAACCATTTGTACAATCAGGGCAAATAAATTTTTGAAGTAATGCAAAACAACAGTCTATTGTTTCCAAATAATTGCATGAACTTTCAAGCCTTGCTTCCTTATTGTTGAGCATTTACCCCCCTGAACAACTAACAATATATGCAATCTGCCACAGCTAAAATGAAATTGTGTCAAAAACCAAGCATTCACTGATGAAACAAGTTTTATTTTGTTCATCGACATTACATAGTGATAATTACATCTCTTACTTTCTTTGGTACCTGTTGTGTGCACTTCGACATAATGACAGTGCTTTCTTAAGAAATTTTGCTTGGCCTTAGCTACAAAGAAGCTGATATGATCAGAATCGGAGTCTTTGTTGGAGTCTTTGCTTATATTGAAATTTGCCTAACCCTGCAACCAGGTCCACTTCCAAGGTTTCTTTTGTTCCTTTTTCTATTCTTCTAAACTGCCTCCAGACCAAATTGTAACAGGGCCTACATCAATATGAATCATTTAAAGCATGCTCTCATCTGTGAACAAGCATCGGATGGGTGGATGGGTAAAGTGTAGGTAAAGATGCAGCTTCACATTATACCAGCAATGCTTAAGTGTTTCAACATACGAAAATGTATCATGTTAGACAAATGTTCTTTGTCTGTATTCTGTTAAAAACCAATACATACATTAAGCTGGCCATAGACAATGCTAAAAAATCCTTCTGTTCATAACTTGAACTCAAAGGTTAAATCTGAAGGTTTCCGCTACACAATTAAAAGGTGTATTACTTGCACAGAACTAATGCAATTAACCTCTTTTAGTGTCAATCGAAGGCTTAAATGTCATAAAAATTATGCTTTCAAGTGTGGTCTTTTATGCAACGAACACTAACAAATAAAATAGAATTTTACGGAATTAATACCTATTTCATGAAAACGGTAGGTCATCGTTTCTTATTTTTAGATGGTTCCGAGTATGCAGAGAACATTGGTAAACAGAAAAGAGAGCCAGATATCACACGATGATTCTTTTTCTACCTCAGCTTGCAGATCAGGACTTCTGGTAGCATTTTTCAAAAAATTGTTGAAAAAAAACTAAAACGATCTGGAACGAACCCTTTGGCAGAAATGTTCCCAAGACCTTGTAGTATTTTTATCTGTTTATAGCTAACACTTGATATCACTTGAATTTTTTGTTTTTACTATTGAGTGGCTATTTTGTCACGAAATTCTCAAAAACTACAATGCATAATGTGTGTCCGGTTACCCATGCTTTAATGTGATTTTGTTGAAAACAAGTTACATGTGACGTACAAGTAGATAATCATCTTTCAAATGAAACTAAGTTTGTAAAAATCGGACAACCATGAGCGGAGCTATGAAAGTTTAAAGTTAAGCTAAAACAATAAATTTTGCCGGAAATGCTGTGATAAACAACAACATGTCATTTCCCCAAACTTCAAAAAATCATTGTGACGGAACCATTGGTCCGATTTCGAAAATTTTTGCTTTGTGTTGACCCCTGACACCCCCTTTTCACGGAGGATATTAGATGCTGCAAGTTTTTCAAACTTCGTTTTTTCCTATTTATTCCATCCTCTGGATCACTGTGCGGGGATTATCCGTTGTTCATCCATTGTTCTCTGCAGTTTGTTTGGTGGCTTCAATTAAGCCACAAAAAAGTGACCGTTAAAAATCCACTGATATCCGAGCAATCGTAGAAGATATGTTTGGTTTGTTCCTTAGTGAAGTACAAGGATTATTAATGCCCAAACAGCAACTTTCATTTTGAAAAAAATACGAAAATCCTGTGTGATATTACCTTTCAAAAAACTTCAAAAATCATCGTTTTGTTTACATTTTGACGACGGAGCCCCTTTCAAGTACCTTACAAGAAAACAAGGGCAGATTTTGTAATACAATAGCAACAATTGTATTTGATTGACACCTCAATTCAAAGCGATTAGCGACTGCAGACAAAGGGAGTTCTCTCAACCAATACTTCAAAACAAACCAAACCGCCAAAGTTTCCCCGAAACCAGTAGAGTAAACTCTCGCCTTGTGCAAGCGAAAATTGCTTGTTAGGAAGAGAAGTTTCGTGCTTACAACGAAAGAAGAAGGGTAAATCTAAAGTTCTGTCTGGCGGATTAGAAGGCATTGTAATTCTCGCATATTTAGGGCTTAAAGAAAACGATTACAAAACAGCTCCTGGATCAGATAAACAAAATCCGCCAGACAGAACTTTAGATTTATCCTTCTTCTTTTGTTATAAGCACATAACTTCTCTTAAAAACTACCTTTCGCTTGCACAAGGCGAGAGTTTGCCCTACTAGTTTCGGGGAAACTTTTGCGGCTTTGTTTGTTTTGAATTACTGGTTGAGAGAATTTCCTTTGTCTGCAGTCGGTAATCGTTTTGAATTGAGGTGTCAATCAAATGCAACTGTAGCTATTGTATTACAAAATCTGCCCTTGTTCCTTACAAGTAATACGATGTAGGAAATATGTGAAAGTAAAGTAAAAATATGTCAAGGATTTCCTTTATGAAAGATAAATAGTTTCTTAACTTATATTTTGCCAGTACTGGAGTTTCTTAATTTTTCGGCGATCTATATGGCAGTTTCTTAAATAAAAAAAATACGTGTACAGTCATTTCCTTAGTTGCAGTTTATGTTGTCACGCGTTCCCATTTTTATGGAGTAAAGACAAGGGGGTGAAAATACGAACCCAAGATCGATCTTTTTCTCGAAAACGTATAAGGTAGAGGTTTATTTCCCGTGCGTTTATTTTCTGTCGATCTGTATGGGCTTTTTTTTCCTTTCTCCAAACTCGGATCGTCAACAACATTCCAGATGCAGTGACCCTTTGGTTCGATTATCGTAAATGCAATAAATTCTGTCAACCAGCCAGGGTAAAAAGCGGACCAAAGATCAAGGATACGGGTCAAGATCCGCGTCGGAAGCTGTACTGAAAAAATCGAACTTAGCAGACAAGAGCGCAAATCTTCAGACAGCAATATCTCTTGTTAAACTTATTCAAACATCAGTCAAAATGGTGTTCATATCAGCACCGTATTGTTATTTTTTCGTATCTTCAATGAAAAATCTTTGGAAATAAATGATAAATCTAGGAGTAGGTAGAAAAAGAAAATGGAGAAGGAACTGCGATGAAATTTAAACGAGTAAAAAAACTAAACAGGAATTACTTTTCGGGCGAATGAGAACCAATTTTCCATTGCTTTCCATCTGTTGGGACAATATTTCTTTGCTCCTTCTATTGACTTGCAGAGTTTAAATGCATCTCCTTCACTTTCATTTTTTGGAATGGGTTCTTTGTTGAAAAAACTTCTTGAAGTGTTTGTTAATATTTTCTTGAATTCCTCAACAGCTTTTGTGTCATTGTTTTCCATAGTAACACTTTTCGCTATTTGCACCGCCTGGGGATTAAATGAACATTACTTTTCATTTCTGAGGTCTTATCTTTCTTTTAAACATATCCATTGTTCCATTCGAACAAATTATTCCTAAACTTTCATTACATTACAATACCGTCACATCATCATTATGGTTGAGAAGCTTTGAATAAACAGGAGCGGATCCAGACAGGGTTCACAGGTTTCAAAAACCCGGTCAGATAATTCGTGAAAATAGACTCCCATTATTTTCTGCAAGTCGATTGCCAATGAGATTCCCTTCCAAACGATTTCTTGGTGATTGCGGTGGCGTCTTTTTATGGATGTGAAGTGCGATCTCTGAAAAGGGAGGCAAATATTGGCAAACATTTGGTAAACGAATTACTGCAGACAGACTTGATACTGGCCCTTGTTTTGCCCTTTGACTTGTTTCGCGGAAACAAAAGCAAACGGATTAGATAAGTTTCCTCTTCAACAATGGAGGATTTATCCAGCCGCGTCAGTATCTGTTGGATTGCACAATTGCATCCATTCATAAAAAGTCTGAAACCTCTCATCGACGAGTCTGAAACCGGTCACCGCATTGTTCTTGCTGTCGTAAGTGAGTCTGAAACCGGTCACCAAAAGTCGCAAACCAGTCAGAAAAAGTCCGAAACCTGTCTATGTTGTGCAATACACGCAACTGCTGGACTGTGATGAAAAATAGGTGATATCCGGATCTTTTCCTGCCAAATACAAGCAAATAAAATGGATGGCAAAGAAGTGTGATCTTGCTTCGAGACGTTAGAAGCCGTTGAAAAGAGAAACAGGGAGCTTCTTGAACGAAAGGTTGAAGAGGGGAGAGAGGGGAGGGGAGAGAGGTAAGTTTGTTTTTAAAGGAAAGGATCTGAACCAATGAACTCTACACTGATTCAATCCCAATACTCGATGAGAATGAATATATTGCGTCAGGGTGTGTCCACATGGCAAAGGGCGTTCCCCTAAGGAAAAAGGGCGTTTACCAAAATAAAAAAGGGTGTGGTCCCAAAAATTTTCCGGGGGCTTCGCCCCCGGACCCCCAATAAACCCTGTCACCATAATTCCTGGATCCGCGCCTGAAAGGAAGTTTAAAATGATTGTCGTCCCTTGCCTCATCCTCCAGTTTTGTGCAGTAGATGTCCCAGAATGAACTATCAAGGAACTTATTTGCAGCCCTGATTTCCAGGGGCGGGCAAGTACTGTAAAATATTTGACCCCATGTTTGTCCAGAGGAATTAGAAAAAATTACCGGTGCGGTGCTTTTATCAAATAGTACGACTTTCGTGCCCAAAACAACCAGTTTTTGGGACAAAGGTGAAATTTGAATATCATTCTTCCTATTCCACCACTTCGTCACAAAAATCAAGTTTCCCAACCTCCTATCTAATCAAAATTCTGAAGTTTACCTGCAAGCTGGTTCTCCCTTTGTCCGCCAAATTTTGGCAGAAAAGACTACTATTTCAAATTTTTCACATCAGCGGTTCTACCTTTGTCCGCCAAATTTACGGAAAAAAGACCAGAAATTACAATTTTTCACCAAAGCGGTTCTACCTTTGTCCGGCAAATGTCCGAAAAAAGGCCAGAATTTCAAATTTTTCACCGAAGCGGTCCTACCATTGTCCGGCAACCGGTTTTGGGACACTTGTACTTTCATATCTATAATTACTACTTACTTTGGAAAACAGTAATAGGTCGAAACTACCGGTTTTGGGGACAAACATCGTCAGTTATGTTAAAAATTTTCCTTCAAATTGAAGAAAATAGCAACGGAAATTTGCTATCAAAACGACCAGTTTTTGAGACAAAGGTGGTGCAAAACATTTTCATGAACTACCGGTTCTCGGACAAAGGTAGGACCATCCTTCCCAGTGTGACATGCCCGCCCTAGGATTTCAACTGGGAACTTTCTCTCAAAAACAAGCAACATTTCACTGTCAACCACGGGGGGGGGGGGGGTGGTTCTTCCACAGTAAAGGTACCTGGGGATGTGCCGCCACGATTAATAGATGGTATAAAGTTATGGACTGAAGGTATTCCATCTGATATCAAAAAGCTAAAAATAAAATACAGTCACCAACCGAAACTGTCATTCGCATGTAGAATAAAGGAAAAGGCGTCAGCATGACGTCATTTCATCAGATTTCCTTCCGCTTTCGAAAATTAATAAATCGGAATATCAATATCATTGAGTTTGTCCTTGGTTTGAAGAGGAAGGACGGAGAAGAAAAGGCTGAAATTGCAAGAACTTAAGATTAAAGACATCAAGTGTCAAACTGAGGTATGTTATGAAGTTCTCAACAGTTTATCTGCCATTTATTTGGTACAGAAAAGAAACCTTTCTTGGTTAGGCCCATCCACGAAAACTCTGCAACTTTCAATTATTGCAACGATCTTTCGGCCTAAGCTGAAATGAAATGAATCGTGACTGAAATGAATTAGCCATAGCTCTAGAAGCGAGACGCTAAGGAAATAGAATGCTATCATTTTTGTGATAAACATCCGTGAATCAAAATTTTATAACTTATAATATCCACACACAGCAAATTTGTCTTTTCAATTTATTGCAAAAATCTTTAGTCATGAATTTTCTTGAATTAGAAGCTGCTTACTTACATGCTTGGCTTTTCGACTTCCACTAACTACTGTTTGAGATAGTATTGTACAGACACAATCAACATGATTTTCCAACATAGTAGCTTGTACTCAACTCAGTAATATGGCCATTGCTACCTGAATCTCAGAAGCCCCGGGGGGAGGGGTAAATGACTTGTGGATGGATGGGGGGTCTGCCAACCGGTTTACTAAAAGCTACCCTCCTGACGAAAATACAAGGCCATGTAATAGCCATGTACAAGCCTTGTAGGTATGGCCTTGTAACCTTGTTATAGCCTGGAATAGCCTTGCTGTAACCTTGTAAATGGCTTGAAAAATGCTAATTACCATGTAGAAGCCTTGTGGAAACCTTGTGTTAGACTGGTTGCAAATGGAATCTTACTGATAGCCTTGTAATTTTCTTCCAAGGTTAGTACAAGGTCATAACAAGGTCATAATCCCCTCTACAAGGTCTGCCTTGATAGCCCAACAATTTTTAAAGTCTGCCTTGATACCAACTTTTATGACAATTTTCAGTGGAAAACTGCCCATTTACTGCATCGCAAATTTCAGTGAAACCCCACCCATGTTTATGGAAAATCTGCTGAAGAAGGACCCTAGCCCTTTTTTTAGAGAATTTTGGGCCCAGAAACCTACCCATATGGTTGGCACATACCATACCCCTATCCTGAGCATGCTATGCACCCCCTCCCCCATGCATTGGAAAATGTGAAAATCACCTTTTTCAAGCGAAAATGTTGGAAAATAATGACTTTTTATCAAGCAGCCTGACCAGGTTGGAAACTCAGGTGATTTGGGCAAATATTTATCACTGCAAAATAATGTTTGATGGCATAATTTAGATCTTTGGTCAGAGAAGTCACAAATGGGCAATTCTATTTAGTTACACAAACTTTAAACAAGTCAGAATGTTGAATAAGGCTTACAGTATTGTAATTTGCGTAAGCATGCATAAGTTACCCATTTTACAACAAGAAAATGCGTAAGATAGGGTATCGCTACAAATGTTTTCAAATTTTTTGATAACTCAGCCCCGGCTGGACTTGCGCCAAGTCTCGCTCTTGATCAATAAATACGGGAGGGGAAAAATCAAGAGCGAGACTTGGCGCAAGTCCAAGCCAGCCCCCCCCCCCCACCCTATATGTTGGAGATCTCTTACCAGTTGGCCAAACACAGGGCAAAGTGGTCTCTCCTTCCTAGAACCTAAAATCTGGAACAGTCTACTCTCTGACCTATAATCTACCAAGACTGTTAACAGTTTTCAACATAAGATCAAGGACAAATTCTTCAACGACCACAAAATCAAGAAAACAGCTCCTATGTATATTACTAGAATTCCAAAAGCTACATGTTTGACTAAAAAACTGAAAATTTTTCCTTGAATGACACTTCTGTATCAAAAAATTGAAAATGCTGTTAAAAATTGAACAAATTCTCTGTAAGAAAACTTAATTTCTACTCTGCAAAGAAATAGGAATAAAAACTGATGAGAAATTTGACTCACTCGTGATGAATATTTGAACACTTTGTAATGTCCTTTACAATGGAATGGTCCATCCTTTGCCTTTCAAAATAAGGTCCTTTCCAGAATTTACCCAAATCGCATGAGATTTTGTTCTATTGCCTATTTCTAAAGATAATCCTAACTTTAACGGCAGGCCCATGTTTTACAGCAATGCAGAAAGAGTTGGCCTATTACCAGCTGCGGTAGTCTCTACTGGTACCCATGACAAAATTGGCATGGGCCTCACAGCAGCCACATACCCTGTGTATTGTATTGCCTGCGCACAGAACTGTACATAATTATGCATGCAGGCTATATTTCCAGCCCCTTAAATCCACTATTACTGCTCATACACCAATAATCTGTTATGTAACGTTCTTGTTCCAAGATCCATTTTTTCATTTCAGACAATGAATCAAGTTGTGAGGTTAGTAGAAAAAGATCCACAATGGACTGGGGATACATATCTTGTCTTAAATAAAAATTCTAATCAAGGACATTGTATGCTGCAAATTCTTCATGAAGGACAAGTTGATTCTTCTGGTGTTAAGTTTCACAAAGAGAGTGAGTGTAATATTTACTATTTGAGGGTTAAATTTTGCTCATTTCCTTGGAATTTCTGTGTGTGTTACTCAGCATTTGTATCATAATTTTTGCATTATTTCTCATTGCAAACAAATGCAATATCTTACTCAGGAAAGAAAGGACATTTCTCAAAGGGAGGAGATATTTCATGGAGCCACTTAGTATTCCTTGCCCCCTGGCCTGGCCTGGCCTGCAAAATGGTGACTGTATCATGTTTCTTATTGATCTTATTGTTGTTGAGAAAATAACAGAATGAATGAATTATTTAATCTTTCTGTTGTTATGAAAGATAGTTTAACCTGTACAAAAATGCAAGGCTAAACTTGGCCTTGTACAGGCCAAGTTTTAGCCTTGTAGAGGGGATTATGACCTTGTTATGACCTTGTACTAACCTTGGAAGAAAATTACAAGGCTATCAGTAAGATTCCATGTTGCAACCAGTCTAACACAAGGTTTCCACAAGGCTTC
This sequence comes from Aurelia coerulea, assembly GCA_039566865.1. Lineage (NCBI taxonomy): Eukaryota > Metazoa > Cnidaria > Scyphozoa > Semaeostomeae > Ulmaridae > Aurelia > Aurelia coerulea. Next base: position 84,132 of record CM076950.1, read on the forward strand.
TACATGGCTAATTAGCATTTTTCAAGCCATTTACAAGGTTACAGCAAGGCTATTCCAGGCTATAACAAGGTTACAAGGCCATACCTACAAGGCTTGTACATGGCTATTACATGGCCTTGTATTTTCGTACAGGAAGTCATTGTTTATAAACTTTAGTCTATATACATAACGCCGGGGCGATCGGTTTTACTTCCTTGTGAAGTTTCGATAATAATATAATACCTTAGTCCCTTCAAATTTCGCCTGCCTTTAATTTTCGCCCCAGAGGGGGGCGAAAATTAAAGGGGGGGGAATTGCAGAAATATTTTGGGGGGCGAAAATTAGAGGGAGCGAAAATTAGAGGGAGCGAAAATTAAAGGAAGCGAAAAAATCTATTTTCTATAAAGAACTTTAGTTTTGATTGTAATACAAAATACAAGACATGCATTATTACTCTTTGATAACAATGATATTGTCCTCCCTGTGTTTAAGGGGTGATTTTGTTGTTCTAAATCCACCGTGTTCTCTTCCTCGGGGCCATATCCATCCAAATTACGTCATATCAATCCAAACCAGGGGGGGTGAAAATTAAAGGGAGCGAAAATGGAAAGCAGGCGAAATTTGAAAGGACTAAGGTAATAATAATAATCAGTTTAATTCTAATGTACATTACAATATGCAAACTAATTTACACCAACTATTTACAAGAAAAAATTTGATACAAAAAAGAAAGAACAATAAATAAATTTTTACAAGAAAAAGAAAGCTATAATACAATGTATTGTAGCAGGCTAACAATCATATCTACAAATCTTATAACTGCAATTGTCTCCACCAGTGGCGAATCTAGCGCTCATGCTGCTCCTGCTCAGCATGACCAACAATTTTCAGAGATATCATGAATATTTTTTAATCAGAAAAAACATTTCTTTGAAAAACTTTCTTTAAAATCACAACATATGTCATAGTACAACAAATTTTACCCTTTGTATCTTGACCTGTCGATACCTTGGTCCCCTGTGTTAACTCGTGCTCGATTCGGAGCGCCAGACCTATCATAGGGTTTCTATACTAATGTTGTAGCTACACTGTGTAGTTATGGTCAGATTTCACTGTTTTCCGTACTGGTTCCCTATGTTATGTCTTGCTGATCTGAAATCGCAGGAGATGGGTCATTATAATCATAAACCTAGCAATGAATTGATTGGCTGGAGCTGATCTAACGCATGCCCATTGCGCCAGTTTTCGACAAAAGGTCCTGCGGAAGTTCAAAAGCAGGATACGCATTGAAACAATGGAAATGATGACGATATAAACTTTGTTTTGTGAGATTGACTGGCCTAGGCTCCGTTCAAGATGAAGTGTCAGTTCCCCTACATACAGTGGCAAATCTAGCGCTCATGCTGCTCCTGCTCAGCATGACCAACAATTTTCAGAGATATCATGAATATTTTTTAATCAGAAAAAACATTTCTTTGAAAAACTTTCTTTAAAATCACAACATATGTCATAGTACAACAAATTTTACCCTTTGTATCTTGACCTGTCGATACCTTGGTCCCCTGTGTTAACTCGTGCTCGATTCGGAGCGCCAGACCTATCATAGGGTTTCTATACTAATGTTGTAGCTACACTGTGTAGTTATGGTCAGATTTCACTGTTTTCCGTACTGGTTCCCTATGTTATGTCTTGCTGATCTGAAATCGCAGGAGATGGGTCATTATAATCATAAACCTAGCAATGAATTGATTGGCTGGAGCTGATCTAACGCATGCCCATTGCGCCAGTTTTCGACAAAAGGTCCTGCGGAAGTTCAAAAGCAGGATACGCATTGAAACAATGGAAATGATGACGATATAAACTTTGTTTTGTGAGATTGACTGGCCTAGGCTCCGTTCAAGATGAAGTGTCAGTGCCCCTACATACACGTCTAGTTGGAGAATTATTATTTGAATTTTGATTATTGTGGAATGCAAAGATTCACTGGAAGTCCTTCTTTATCGAGGGAGACATTGTGCAGCCTAGTTCTCAAGAAAATCTTGTGCAGCTTCGGGCTAGCAGAAGCCAGAAAGGGAGGGTATGTGATTGTAGGCCTAGGCCAATAGCTAAACGCCAACTGCAAAGCAAAGCTTGTTCTGAAGAGGAAGGACAGTGTCCCAAGATATTCCAAGAAGTCTCGTGGTAAATGAAGGAAGGTAGAAAGGTAGGCTGTGGGGGAAATTCCAGTACTGTGAAAATAAATGATTAAGAAACTATTTATTTTGATAAAGGATGTGCCTAACATATTTTACAGTTTTTTCACTCGTTTCCTGTATCATATTACTCGAAAAGTACTTGAGCAATGTCTAAACATTGGTTATGCTTACAAAAACACCGTTTTGAAATGTTCATAAGGGCATAGGCAGTGACCATGAAGATTGTTATAGAACCTGTAAGAAACTCATAAGAAACTCTGAGTACTGAAAATCTGATATTTTTAAGAAACTTTCAGTACCGAGCAAAATTCTTAGTTTCTCATAAAAAAATGTGCGCAAGTGCTCTCTTTGCCATATTCATAGACAAGCCTAGTATTTTAGACTTACCTTCGAAGAAAATTCTCCTGTTCTTGCAGTATTATCATAATTTGTTGCTGACAAAAGGAACTTTTGCAAGATAATTTTCTCTCTGCATTATTATTATCTCCAAGGAACTTTGCTTTGGCTAGGAAGGGGGAAGGGGTGCTCAGGTTACTCTTTGGGTCTAAAACTTTGACAAAAAAAATAATATTTTTGGGTTTGTCATTTGTACAAGAATCTCTATGAGTTCACTGAACTTCTGGATTATTTTCTGGGTCTCAAACTGAGAAAAATTGAATAGAATATAAAAATGAATTTACAAACAAAATCAAAGTCAAGCAGCATTATCAAAATACGCGAACATTTAAATATATACATTACATGAAATCTATCAGTTCAGGGCATTTTCCATATATTGTTGATGACAAAGAATAAATAGTTTTGGCTTTGTAGGCTAAGAAAAGTTATCTTGTGGGTCCATTTTGATGCTAGAAATTTTTTTTGGTTGATATTTTGTACCACAGCCAGAGCACCCTTACCCTATTTATATAAGAATAACCCCCCACCAGGTTATTATCAGCATATGTGTTACTAACCAAATGAGCTTTCCAAGAGAACTTTGCTTTTTCTGCTTCCCTTCTCCCTTCTGCTTAAAAAGATATTCCTGTGATCTGGGACTTGAGTTTCAGTTATTGATCTTTTCATTGAGGATTAAACAATGGCAACTGCTCAACAGAAATGATTGTATGACATCTGAAACCCTGACACATGCCTGCCAGATTAATGATAAACAAATGTTTTACTGCTGATATGCCTGATTTGAAACAAGAAAATTTTGGGAACAATTCTTGGCCTAAAGTGTTTGAAAATAAGAATTTTTCATGAATGTATAGGCATATTTTATATCTCTACAGAAATGGCATTGTTCAAGTCTTTTTACAACAATGGGCGTTCCCAGGCAGAAAAATGGGCGCAGCACAAGATATTTTCCACGCCGTTTCCGCCTCCGGCGCAAGGAGCTTCTTCTATTCGCCTTCCGCCCAGAGCATGACCTACCATTTTCGCCCAGCTTCGCCACTGGTGTCCACTCAAATTTTTGATGTTTCTCTTGAATATAGCAGCTGATGAAGCATTCTTCATTAAATCAGGCATGCTATTAAATAAGAAGCTGCCTCAAAGTTTGATAGAATCAATGCGAAATATAATACTTTTCATTGCAGATTTTTAATTAATCTTTTGTCCTTCAGAAAGTATTTAAACTCCTAAGATGGTAGCTGCAATATTTTTCATTTCTGTTTAATTATAGCAACATTCAAATTGTACCAAGGAGCGACACCTGACATACGAGATCCATTTGTGATGTTTGAATGCATTGATGGAGCAGGAATGGGTCTAATGATTTGCGTTACTGAAAAAGGAGATCTCTCTTCTCGGGTAAGTGTACTTATAATTTCTTTGGGTTTTCTCGCGACCTTTTCTCATGATGCTGCTGCCTTTTGGTCTCCCTTGTTTGAACCTGGGGGAGGGGGGTACTTCCACAAAAATTCATACAGGGTATGCTACGCCAGGATTTCTGTTATGACCCAATCCCAGAATTTTGGTAAGATATTGATACCCTATCCCAGAATATAAGTCAGATATTTATACCCAATCCCTGAATTTTGAAGAAGTAACAAAAACAGTTCAATGTTAAAAGGGTCCAATTAAGGCGAAAGAAAGGATATCCTCTCATCATTTATGGTCACAAGCAGAACAGATCTGCTTTGAATCAATGGCGACATTGAGCACCCATTACCAGAATTTCTAGTATAACAGTCAACCCCAATCCCAGAAAATTCCAAGAAAAAGTATACCCCAAATCATAGAAATTTTCCAGTAAAAGGATACCCCAATCCCAGAATTTTCAGGCCAAAAACTACCCAAAACTGGCGCACATCCCTGTCTGATCCGATAGTGAAGTATCCCCTCCAGGTGCTTGTATTTTCAAAGCCAAAATTTGTCTCCTTTGGAGGCAACCTAATTTAAATTTACTCTGATTTATGTCTAACTTACTTTCTTACTTTGCATTTCAGAGACGAAAAGTTGATTACCACAACTTCGACCAGGCAGAAGCAGATGTATTATTTTTTCAAGAACGAGTCAAGGAAGATAGTTCTCTGATGAGATTTCGGTGGGGCAAAGGAGGAGGCTACATGGGATTTGACAAATCTGGCAAACCAATGAATTTAAAACATGTAAGGCAAGATTCTGATGCGGCAATGTTCACGCTCCATCCATTAGACTAGGGAAAGCAATGGGAAAGTGAAGGAAAGACTTTGAAAAGTGAAACAAGATTTTGAACATTTTATTGATTTGCTGACGAAACATCATTGTATTTGAGTCATTTGAGTCTAGTAATCTGATACTGTAGTTCCAGTTATATTGTAAAAAAGGTTCATGCTGTTGCTAAATACTTATTTTCATAATAAGATCTGTATTTGAGGTTTTTGGTAAATTAGAAGCATTTTTTTGCCATATTTTTAATGTTGTGATTTTGAATTGAACCCTCAAACTAAAAATTAACTAATATCCTGGTTTTGCGTTGCATTCCACAAGTACACTCTTTTTTTTTATAAGAATATTGTTTATAAGAATATTCAGGCTCAGATTCATCCAAATTCTAAGAATATTGTAAGAATATTGCTCAGCCTCAGCTCGCATATTTGTGTCTCATTTTTTCAGCAGTTGCCTGTGTTTTCATAACAGAGAATCGCATGACTGACGTATCTGGTTTTTCAAAAAGTATGCTTAAAGCTTTATGATTGTTAAGAACATTCTTATTGTTATAATTACTTAAATTTTCCTCTCGTTCGACCATTTCCTCGTAATGTCATGACATTTCTTTTAAATATTTTCCCCTGAAACCATATCAGATTTCAAAAAATAAGAATACTTTAAGAATATGTTAAGGCTCAAAACCAAAATTTCTTAAGAATATTGAGGCTGGACAAAATTTATAGTATTCTTATAAAAAAAAAAGAGTGTACACAAAAAACACAACTTCTGTACGACTCATGTAGTAAATCTACTGTAGAGTTTCGCGCCAAAACGGTTTGAAGTCGGAACGAGGCAGTATGGCCTAATAATGACTCCTGCTGACCAGAGAGCAGATGATGGAATGGACACGACAAGTCAACTGAAAAGAAAAGGCAACTCAAAACCAATTCGAGCTACTGAACTGCTGAAGATAAAAGATGCCAAGGAAAGAAAGATGGCTCTTCATTTGTCAATTGCTGTCTTCCTGTCTGTCCTTTGTCTTTTGAGAAAGAAGTGTGCCATGTCAGATGATGAGGTAGGTAGCTTTTTCGTATTTTTACCGGCATTTGGCCGTTATGGGGGAGGGGGTTTTTCTTAGGCCGTTAAAGGGTTTTTGCAAGGTTAAAAGCTTGCATTTCCAGACAGCAGAAAATCTAAAATACTCCATTCAAATCGAAGTTGCACACAAATTATGTCCACAGAAGGGTAGCCTGTAAAATAAGCTAAGAATGACTAATGGGGCTTTATTAATCTTCCTAAGAAACAATGCTGTGTCTGAGTTATTTCTTTGTCCTATTTATAGAGAAGCCTATTAATTTACCATTGCACACTTGCTTTAAGAAAATGAAAATCGTACGGAAAACTTCGAAAGGGAATCTTTTTGAAAAACGTGAATGCAGAATTTAGAATAGAACAGTTTACCATACCTCCTATATAAAAACTATCCAGCACGCTGGTTGGCCACAAAGCCGGCCTCCTGTGATGCCTTTGTGTACCAGGTTGGAAAACATGCGTGATTTGGCCTACGCGTAGTAGCGAGTGAAATAAATTTGAAGGTGTGAGCTGCGAGTGGACTTTAAAAAGCTGTGAGAGAAGCAAAATTAATAATAGATCTTTTGTTCTCACATGTGAGAATCAGTTATTGTAGGTGCAAGGCAAGCAGTGACTTTGACAGAGTTTCATAGCTGCGGGTGAATGCAAGTTTTCCAACCTGGTTTGTGTATTGACCAAGGATTGGAATTGTATAATAATAATAATGGTGTATCTTCTGTTTAAGTCCAGCTGAGTTCCACAAGACCTCTATTTGCTGCTCCCAAAATCTTACCTAGGCCGAAAATTTTAGGCCGGCCGGAGGCACTTTTGGTAGAAGGCATCAAGGGGGAGGGGGATGGGGGCTCCAATCTTAACGGCCAAATGCCGTTAAAAAATACGAAAATCAAAAGTTGATGGCCCCTTAGCGCTGCTAGACTAACCCTTTTTTATTTCTGTTACTAGTGGGGGAATGCCTGCAGCAGGCCAGGGTCCCTTTCCAACCCCAAGGTAATACCACCTTTGTGAGCCCTTTTATTTGGTCATCAATCAAAAACTCCGATCAAATGCAGTTTAGCAGACACAGCTTCCAAGGAAAACAGAGGTTGAATTGAAACATCAGGCCAGGCCAGGCGGAAATCACAGTCTCACGATAAATCGGAAGGCAAGCACCACTAGACTAGACTAGACAAATAGACTCATATTTGGTATACTTTCCTGTTAATCAATTTTGAAAAATGACAAGTCCAAGAGTACATGGCAAATCAAAGTGACAAATCCAAGAGAATTGAATTATTGAATTGCATTGTATTTTTAGAATTGATCGCTGATTGGCTTATTAGAAAATAGCAATAAAGATACTGTCATCTGGTTGGATAATGCAAAATTTGATCGTGATTCAACTGATTTGCACTTGTAAGAGGACATCAAAATGTTTTAAACAAGGCTAGAAACCGGTAATCGATATATCCTTGCAGCTGATAAGTCAGTATACTTCAGTCTGAGTACTGATAGGTTTTTCATGCAAAATCAGTAGAAAATTAAGTATGGGAAATGTTTAAAAGTGTGTCCGCTAAAGTGCAAACAAGTCAAAAACTCCAAAAACCCACTTCATTGGAGATACATCCTTACGTTCTGCAGGCAGTGAAAACAATTGATTAATGATGCAGTCTTTTGTCAACAGGTCATTGTAAAAGAAATCATTACGTAGATCTTTTAGCTATTCTGAAAAGAGTCAGAATCAAACGATGTCGTTTCTATTAGTTTAATTGAAAGTTTTAATGATGCTGTGAGACACACTCCCTATCTGTGTAGCTATTGAACACAACATTTTCCTTTATTGTCATCCAGGCAGCCAGCTCATCAAACAAATGTTAACGGCTTTTTATCTGCATGTGGAGGTGGAAAATGTCTCTTCCCGCAAGCTAAGTGGAATCTGGACAAAGATTTCCTGCAAAATGATTTTGATATATGGATGCATAAGCAATGTTCACACATATGGTTCAAATATTCACCATTTTTCTCACCCCTATCTACACATTAGAATCTCATTTGCTCTTCTTCTTTGGTTCTCATAGTTGAGAAGAGCTTTTTTTTCTTTTTATCCTAGGTCTCAAGACATTATACGACAAACATTAAAGAAATTGATTGCAAGTAGTGCAAGGTAAGTAAATATATGGCAATCATACTATATCATACCTGTGGGTAAAGTTTTTGCACCATTGTCCATCCTAACTGATGTACTGCATCTGCACTAATATCCTTTGTTGTGAAATATCCGAGAATCATTTCATATGATTTACTGCCATTTATTGGGGGATATGTCCCAGAAGCATCTTTAATAGGCAGAGTTTTAGTTGTTTTAGAGCCAGTCTTTTCTTTTCCATTTACATAAATAGTATCTATTGGTAAACCAGAAAGCCCCCCTGGTCCACCTGTATCTGGTCTACAGTGATTGTAATGTTGAAACTGCAAATAGCTGAAATTGAAAAGATTTATCAGGTATTATACTGGATGAATGAGAAAAAACACACACCATTTGAAAGGCTCTCTTCCCTAACTATTGAAGTAATGATGTACATAGAATGTCTGTATTTTATTGAACAGTTCAAATGGACTTAATTTGTTTTGGCTGATTTTGCTGCATAGGTCCCTTGAAAGTACCCTTGACAAAATGGCTTAAAGTCATGGTCAAACATTGTCGCAATGTCTGCCTTATAGTGATGACTTAGAAATGCTTCATCCAATTGGGAGAATGAAAAACTCTTATCCCTGCTAATGTAATGACATTACTCAATAAGGTTCCTTCCTTCCAAGAGGATAACACATGCTAACACAGGTACATCATTGGCATTGCGGCAAGGAAGGCAAACAAGGAACCATATTCAGCATTTGATATTCAGGGAACAGGATATTGACATAAGACCTGTGAAGATAGTTATGCTACTCTTTGTGAGACACACAATGTTAAGTTACTGCAATCTAGTTTTTTTCATGAAACTGTTCTTTTTTGTCCATGTCATGTATTTTCTAGTCATGTATTTTAATTAGTTTTAATAAGTTAGCGACACACATCTACTAATCATGCACATATACGTACAATACACACCTTGTGCACATCAACATGATAGGAAGTCTGAGAAATTGAAACTTTCTAAACACATCTTAGGAATTCTTAGGCAAGAAAAGTTTGTTATTATGTCCAAATACTTGAACTGTGTTATGATATACTCACTGCAACAGATTATTCAATGAGCCTCCAATTTTCTCAACTACAGAATCACGAATTGTTTCATTTACAGTTTTCTTGTATGTCTTGAACCATTTATCTTCCTCTGTCTTTGGTAGTAGGGCTAAAAATTTCTTTGCGTCTATTATCGTTTTCACAAACCATGATTGCAGTACTCCTACAATTAGATGGCATCAATCAATTATGTTGCTCTTCTATAATAAGTATTTCAGGTTAATTGTTATGAGGTTAATTGGAGTTAATTTTTATGATTTAAGTCAAATTCAATTCAATAACATCTCAGTAGATGAATCAATCAAACAGCAAACTTTTCTTCTTTCATTCAAAATGCATGTTGATATAGAAACAGTATGAACTCTCCATTCTTTTCAACCAACATAATATATTTAAAAAGTTGAAACATTTTGCTGCTGTGTTAAATAGACCTGCTTTGCCATGTATCATGTGAGAAAGGTCAATTCTCATTCCCAACAAACTAAAAGGACCCTGCTGTTGCACAATGCGCTTCATGTGATCAGTTTCAATTCACATGAATGTTAGCCAATCAGATGCACCATCCAGAACCATGAGTCAGCAAGTTCTGACAGAAAGGGTATACTGTACCTTGCTGTCCTATGCTGATTCAATTCCTTTAACACTTTTTCCAAAATCTTTGAAAAAATTCTAAAAAATAGCTCAGCCCCTTCCATGATAAGACTCTTTTCCGATCTTTATTGCAGCTTATAGAATGGCCTACGGTACACAGCATGTTTTAATTAGACTTGTTGAAGAATGGAAATCTAAGCCTCATAATAATGTTATTGTAGGGTCCATCTTATGGATCTTTCAAAAGCATTTGCTTGCATCCTGTACAGTTTGATAATAGCCAAACTTCATGCATATGGCTTTGATGAAAATACACTTGATCTCATATATTCCTGTCTGAAAAAACAGAAGCAGAGTGTGCGAATAAATAATGTCCTCTACAGTTCTTTCCTAGAAACTATTTCAGGAGTACCCCAAGGATCAGTGTTAGGTCCTATTCTTTTCAGTTTCTATATTCAATTCTGACCGTTTCCTTTTCATAAAGTAAGTACAACTATGCTGACAATAATATGCTAGCTTTCTTTTCCAAATCCTTGCCAGATCTTTTATCCCTGGCAAATTCCATGCACTTTTTATCAAAAAGATCAGACAAAAGCTTGTGGCATAAATCTTGATTCCAAGGACATTATCAAATCTGAAGAAACTGTTAAACTATCAGGTGTAACACTGAATTACAAATTGAACTTTGACCCACTCCACATATATCAAACAAAGAAGTTTTGGTTCAAAGCTTTGTGCACTCAAATTTTAACTACAGTTGGTACTTTTTGTCTTCAAAATCAGTCCGGAAAATTTAAAGAAAATTCAGGAACGTGTGTTAAGATTTCTGTACAATGATCGTGAAAGCCTTGTGATGATCTTCTTCTGAGGTAAAAAAGATGCACAATGGAAGTTGCTCCTCAGAGAACCTTCTGTATCGAAATCTTTCAGACAATAAAAAACTTTAATCCATCTTTTATGGGTAACGTTTTTAATTTAAGAACTTCAAAGCATCCATCTAGAAATCTAAACAATTTAAATCATTTTTGACCAAATCAGGTAACTTTCGGCTCCAAGAGCCTCAAAGCCATGGGACCCCAGATCTGTTTACCAACGTAAATGCAATGCTTATAAATAATATGATGATATAATGCATAGATGTTGTTGGTTCATGTGCACATAGTTTCTAATGTTTAACTTATGTATTTATGTATTAATTTCTTTATTTATTTTTCATTTTTAGTTGATTCGATTTAGATTAGTTGTATGTATCTACATATGTATGCTTGTATGCTTGTATTGCGAGATAGAAAAGTCGAAGTAAAATAAGGTTATAAATAAAGAAACAAACATAGTTTTAGTAATCACTTATATCTTACCTTTTGGTCCATTGTCTGATACCTTTTCATATGTCTTTTTTATTGAATCAATCCCACCTCGACATTCAATCTGTGTTCTTACCATTCCAGTCTTAATGCCAAGTTTCATATTGGAAATGTATTGACTAATTGTTTCATTTATATCCGCAAGATGTTTGAGAACAACATTGACTTCATCATAACTTCTTGGTTTCATATTTCCTATGTTATTGTATATATCATAACCAAGACTACACATCGGTTGCCAACAGAAGGAGTTTGGTCCAAGCATCCAGTCACCAGCATAGTAGTTTTCATCGTATGGTGTTCCATACATATATTTCAAGTAATGCCTCACTTGTAGAAGACCTTTGTATTCTCTTGGCTTTAATAGGTTTTCTTTCTCTTTCTGCAAATAATTAGGCTTGCTTATAAATAGAACAAATAAAACACTCAGACAGCATTTTTTCTTTGGCTAGCTCACATTCATGGTGCATTTGCTATTTAGATTTAAATGGGATATTTTTAGATTTTGTTGCTCTTTGTGAGAAAGCTTTTAACATTGCACAAACCCTTTAAATATATCATTGGACAGAAGATGGCTGGTGTCTTCAGATGGTATAAATTGCGTCTGTGCAGATCCGACAATCGACGCTGGTATCGTGGCCTTTCCTTTTTCAAATTATACTTACTACTTGCTTTCGAAAACAGTAGTAGGGCGAAACTACCGGTTTTGGGGACAAACATCGTCAGTGATACATATTGCTAGAATATTCCTCCAAATTGAAGAAAAATAACAGGGGAAATGTTTTCATGAACTACCGGTTTTCGGACAAAGGTAGGACCATCGTTCCCAGTGTGACATAGTCGCCCTTGAGTAACAAATCTCACCTCATCGCTATTTGCGATAGCCTACGCGTAGACCCATTATCCCAAAGGAGGAAAGGGTCTACGAAACAAAGAGCAATAGCTTGCTACTGAGGTTTCTAGATTTCTGGAAATGGAAACTTAATTTATGCAGCCTTTGTTTCAGCCATAGAAATATTTCTTTTTCTATGGTTTTAACGCGTTTCACAAATAATTTGAAAAGGGGATTAGAGTGATTAATTGGGCGGCCCGTAGCAAGCCTTTGCTCTTTGTTTCGTAGACCCTTTCCTCCTTTGGGATAATGGGTCTACGCGTAGGCTATATTTGCAACTGCAAGCATCTAAGTTTTGTGTGTTGTGCTGATCATTCAAATATTTGATCTTACGCAGAATCACAACGATCCTCCTATCCTTCTTTTGGTTCTATCAATCTCAGGGTTTTCATTAAATTTGAACAATTCATTTGATAAAACTCTAACAATCGAGTTGCTGCTCTTTTGACCCTTCCTCAATCCATAAGTCACGTACTACTAAACAAACAAACGGGGCTGAGAAGGTAAGAAATAGCCGAAAGCATAATAACAAAAATAGATTCCAGTGAAGTTAATAGACGGGTTATAATTACCTTTGAATTAATTTCATTCAACAGAGAAATAGCTGCATCAGTTCTTTCTTTGATTTTTGCTGGGGTTGGATCATATGCACGATATTCCTTTCGTATTTTATCAGTGGTCGAGTCTGGATGCCATACTGTATTTTCAGGATGATTTTTATAATATATTTCTTTAACTTTCTTCAAGAATTCGTCCAATCCAATTCGCTTTGCTTCAACAGAATAGCTACATTGCTGCTCTTTCGTTGATGTTCCGGTACTTCCTGTTTTACTCTGTCCTTTCGTGCTTCCTGTGACGCTTTCGCACTTTCCTGTTTTCGCAATCAATGCTATGCCTGTACATAAACAAGACACTGCTATTACACAAATTACTGCCAAAATGATCAATCCAGTTTTGCCATTAGACCCCTTGAAATCAATTCGAAACGTTTTATCAGTTTCCTCATCAACCAGTTCCGTTTTGGATGAAAATTGTTTCGTTGTTGCCATCGTTGTGGTTGGCTTCTTCTCTTCTCTTTAAGAGCGTCTGTGCAAATGGCAGATACCAATTCTTTCTCGTTTTCAATTTGTTCTCCCTTTCTTCTGATATATCTATGTTTTTTCCACAGTTTGAATGGTCGCAGAATGAGCCCAGGTGTGCAGAATATTTCTTCCTCACTCGATATTACTGCAGCCAGATAAATGAGCTGAACTGAACTGAACCACGTGAGTTAACTTCAATTATCTGTTGTATGCTCAACACCCAGCAGGCAATGCGCCCGTCCAAACGTATATTGTAGATGTAGATTGCTACAATAAGGTGACGAGTTTTAAGTTAAGTGAAACGAGTGAAACCTTTCGTAAATAATCAACGGCTGTTTTATCATATGGGTCACCCCATGTGGTTGCAAATAGGCACCCTGATGAGAACGCAGAGGGGCTGGATTTGAACACTCCTCTCGTGTTATATTTTAGGAGTACATCGCAAATCTACCAATGCAGCAATCGTAGGAGAATTGGGGCTCAGAAAGCTAAATACAGATATGCATATCAATGCATTGAAATTTTGTGATTACTAGAACAAAATAAAAATGATCTTATCAAAGATGCACTATTTGAAAACAAAAGTAACAACACTCTTTGGTATAGAAACGTAAAAGCCTTACTTGATAAGTTCCATTTTGATCAAAATATACTATTAACAAAGATTCTTGTAAGAATAGTATAACGTATAAAACACTTACACAAAAAGATGTATTTTAGATTACAAGAACAGAACCTATATTGCTTGATGAATACTTGAAATGATAAAGATTTGATTGAAACAGGCAATTCTAGATTGAAAGTAGCCAGAAACAAATCAGGGAGGGTCTACATTGCCAACCTTGTTCCCTATAGTACCTTTACAATATGTTTGTAGACTGCTGAACACAAATAGATATTGACAATGGAAAATCCATATTAAACTGCAGTAAAACGAGCAGGGGCGTCGTGGGTACCAATTGACAGGGGGGGCACAACTGCAGTAAAACGAGCAGGGGCGTCGTGGGTACCAATTGACCGGGGGGGCACAACTGCAGTAAAACGAGCAGGGGCGTCGTGGGTACCAATTGACAGGGGGGGCACAACTGCAGTAAAACGAGCAGGGGCGTCGTGGGTACCAATTGACAGGGGGGGCACAACTGCAGTAAAACGAGCAGGGGCGTCGTGGGTACCAATTGACAGGGGGGGCACAACTGCAGTAAAACGAGCAGGGGCGTCGTGGGTACCAATTGACAGGGGGGGCACAACTGCAGTAAAACGAGCAGGGGCGTCGTGGGTACCAATTGACAGGGGGGCACAACTGCAGTAAAACGAGCAGGGGCGTCGTGGGTACCAATTGACAGGGGGGCACAACTGCAGTAAAACGAGGTAATCTAAAATTTGAAATAACACAATTGAAACTGAGCCTGCTCTTAAGCTAAATTTTTGGTCAATCATCGAATCATACCGAAAGGGAAGGAAAAGGTCAACCCTGGCAGTTCGACGTTTTCGTCGTTTATTTTGCTGAACCGAGCTATATGATAGATTCATAAATAGCTGACGAATTAAGAAACTAGATAAGATTGGAAACGAAAAGTATTGTAAACCACCATTGGATATCAATAGGAGCGTTTCTCTCAATATTTGAGCCCAGGGACGCCGGACGGGGCACTTTTTTAGGGGGGCAAAACTGAAAATCTGAGGACAAAACAATAGGAAAATAACATATTTAGGCCATTTTCGAGAGGGCAGGAGGGGCGGTTGCCCCCCTGCGCCCCCCCTCTCCGGCGTTACTGTTTGAGCCTAATTTTATGGATATCAATTGCTCATTATGTTTCTGGCCTAGATTTTTCGGTAAGCATGATCTGAAGCTACTACAAATCCTTTGGAGATTAACTTTATATTGAGTTCAATGATCTTACAATCTTCGAATTTGTTGTCAAGAGAACGGGATTCAGTGATAAAAACGAAGCAAAGCTTACTTCATCTTATTCTGATCTCGCCGAAACCACAATATAACCATTTATTCACGTCGTGCCCATCGTGTTTTATTCTTATGCCGATAGAGAAGCCGGTGGGTATAAATGAATGATTACGAACTGAAATATTTAAATTTCATAAATCAATGAGACATTTCTATTAAATCTGACAATGCGGTCCAAAGAACTCCATCCTTGTGTGAAATATTGGCACAGAGAATTCGTGACTTTGCTTTATTTTTTTAATATTATTTTAAGCTGATAATATATGAGCTCCTAGCCTGTTAGCCAGACCCAATTTCAAAGGAAATAGTGGTCTGTTCAATACCGCCATAAAGCTTGTTCAAACCTCGTTTGAGAATTCCTCAGAATAATTTGCTGACTATTTGTAAAGAAACCATTTACCCAGGAAGCTCTTTGAAATTTTTCTGTAAAAGAATACTGCAATCTGAATGCGCCCTGATTACTCTTTGTTCCACCTTGCATAGAAATGTAATCTCTGACCTAAGGGTCTAATCATGCAATTGATTAAGCTGTCTCCCTTGCTGCACTAAAGTAGTTCGCCCTTTGTTTTTATGATGATATTTTGAGCTGCGAGATAATTATGCGCATACATTTTCCACAAAACTTGGAAAACAGCCCTCTTGAAACAGAGGCTTTGAACAAGCTTTATGGCGGTATTGAACAGACCACTATTTCCTTTGAAATTGGGTCTGGTTAACAGGCTAATGAGCTCCTTGATTGCTCACATTTTTGTGACAGCCAATCAAAGAAACCAGAGGAACATTGCAGCCAATCAGAAGATTCAGGAATGTGAAAAGGAAGGCCTTAGAGACTAGCCTCCAAAAACTGCATACAGTATACATGTTCATACAAAGTT